>CABFWB010007945.1:8222-18466 GCA_902151455.1 Timema bartmani
TTTTTTTTTTTTTTTTAGTGTGTGGATGTTTCATGCTCTATTCAAAATTTATTAATTATGTTTAAATTACATTCCGGCTTATAATAATAGTTTTTTCTTGTTTACAACATCTCTTTCGAATAGAGCTATAGTCCAATTCTCAAAGGTATGACCTTATTCATATATTTTATAAATACATGAAAGTGGCTCTAGTAAATTTTTCTAGTTGTTAGATAAGGTTCTTCCTATGAAAATTGGAGTGTAGTAGGGACTCCTTCTGGGTTTGTTTGTTTGTTTCAGAAGAGTGTTCTTATCAGTCAGTTATCATATCTGTGGCATACCGGTGTTATGGCTGCTGGTGGGGTGACCATCTGAAAAAGCAGTCAACAGGCCCATAGACCCAAAAAATAGAGCCCTATTAATTACGTTCTCAGCGTATGTTTGCTGGTGACAGTCCATTTTACTTAATTTTTTTGAAACTGCCAATGCTAACGCATCTAATTTGTCATCTTGCTTCTGAGGGATCATAGACTGATTCGCCTGGTTTGAATGATTGGCACAGCAGTTCTTCAGCTGCCGTTCTTCAGATAGCTTTGACTGCCGTTTTTTCATTTTAGGAGATGGAACTTCTGCTCCTATAATGTGTATCCACTTCTCATTTTCATCTGGCTCGCTTTCTACCTCATTCTCAGGTACCGAGGAAGGACCACTTGACAATGCCTAAAACAAAGAAGATTTATATATAATTTTTTGCAAAATAAAAACTGGGGAGGCAGAGGTGGGAAAGGGGGGTGGAGCGGGAGGAGAGAAAAATTAAAGTGAGACTACTTATGTTTTCTCAAAAAATTCACCTTAATATTTATTGTATTTTCTCCCCTTAATATTTCTTATTACAGTTTCCAGAATTAACTGATGCATGGTTCTTTGCAGATATGTATCAAGATGGGGTGCCATGAAGATTCACCCCTCTCCCTCTTCTCCTCAAAAGAATTAATATTTTATGCGTCTATTCCACCCCAATGCCTAAAGTCGCAAATTGAAGTCTTAAAAATTTAAGCATCTACAATCCCAATTAGGCCCCCTATGATTTAAAAATTTTATCCTTAAACTACCCCAAGAGGAGTTTAATGTCACAAAAAAACAAAAAAACAATCTCATACTGGGGGATTTAACTGCAAGCCACTGCAGATAAATCCCTTTCCCTATATAAACTCATGGATATGACCAACACAAACTATAAAAGAGAGTCTTCGCACATTCCTGCTATGCCATATTCTGTGATCATACTCTTTCAGCAGAGACCACTTTCCCATCCTTTCCTGACTGTACAAAATGCATTAAGGCCGGCACAGACCAAGCACTATACTATACACTGCTCTGTTTGGATGTGATTTTATAGCTAGCGATAAGATATGAACATGCGCACACCAGTACTATAAAATATGCAGTTTTTCCCGTGATTATTTTCTGCAAGACGGGCAAGAAAACAGACACAGAAGCCTTATTATTGATTACAATGGTTCTGGAAAAGCCAAAGAGAAAATGGATGTGTGACATTAACACTTGAAGAGAAGAAATTGAGGAGTTCCATCCTTTATTTAAGGATCACGTCTTTGTAGTCGCAACTACTTGTCTGCCACAAGCAGGGATGCAGCTTTACCTCCTCTATTAATCCTTCCACAGCAAAGAATGAAATTATAGGGACACTTATTCACATTATGGCGTTTAAAGGATTACTGTTGTTAAGTTGCATGTGGTCACGCTAGTATTCTGTGCATGTTCCATTTCTTCTATGTTGATAAAAATAGCCAACAGTTAAATGACTGCCATACAGAGGAGCTTTAAAGCTTATAATGCACTATTTTTTTATTCGGTCTGTGGTCTTCCATATATTTACATTCTGTACTAAAGTCATCTATATAGCTTTATAGTAAAGCACCTGGTAATCGCCGGCCTTTAAAGTTAACTTTTTCTTTTTTTAATGCTACATGCTAATTACCTGTTCAGGCTATCTCCCACTACAGTATGCATTTTAGTTGTTTATAACTTATTTTTTATATTTACCTTCAACATAATCTACTAAATGTATACATTTATCTTTAAAAAACATTCTTTATAATTATATTAATAGTGAATATAGGTACACAAATGTATTATTTTCTAATAAGAATTAATGACAAGTTAATAAGAGAATCAATGAATGGATGTTTTTTTAGCACTGCGTCTTACTACCCATGTGGGTTATACACTTACTAATCACACTAATGGTTTTAGGGATTAGGAAGGTTATAATTATAGGTGTACCCACATTTGAGTATAAAGCGTGGAAAACCATTTTGGAAAAACCTCTCTCAGTACACCCAATCGAAATTTGAAACTCAGTCTACCCGTCATCAGCAGTCTAGTCTACTGTGCTACAGTGAGAGTAGACCCTTAGACCATGCGGCCACAGAGGCACATATTTGCTGAATACGATTTTATTTCAACTCGGTCATTCGTTAAAAATAATATAGCTAGCACAAGGAGACAATTTTTTTTATAAATATATACAAAATAGTAATCATAAAATAAAAAAACAGTCACGAAGCCATGTTATTAGCTTTTTATTTTATTTGTTTTTGTTTAATTTGTTACATTGAAAGTTCATACTTTTTTCTAGAGACAATTTCTTTTAGTATCATATTAGTTTATATCTTAGAAATAATTTCAAAAATATTCATTAGCGTGGACACTCTCGCATAGTTCATGTTCTAAAAGCATTCCTCTTGATTTAATAATATTGTACATTAGCTAAGTTGCATATTGTGTGCCTGATCTTTTAATAGGAAAAAATTTCATAATTGTATCAATATTATTTATTAACTATAAGATAATTGCATATTAAAGTGTAGACAACTGCATTGTTCATACACTGCAAACCTTTTTGATAAAGTTTCCTAATTAATTTGTACAAATGACTTACGTTATTATTGAGTCAATAGTTATAACCTTTATTTTTTTCAAAACCGAGTAACAAAAGTAACCACAGAAACGCTTCGGTGATCGAATGGTTTAAGCCGTCAGTCTTACAATACACTTAACTGCCAATAACAGGGAGATTGGATCCTGGTCGAATATACCAAGGCTGGTTTCTTCCTGGGTGATTTTCCTCTCTCCCTCCCTTCAACTGTGAGTACACTTATTCTAAATTCAACCTTCCTTGGTGAAAAAACATTTAGAAAAAATAAGCTTGAGTACACCTGATTGGGATACGAGCCCCCAATCTCGTCATCAGCACACCAGTCTATTGCGGGAGTGAGGCCTTAGATCATAAAAGCTGCTATTTATCATTTCCATCAAGGAGAATTATATGTGGGATGCATGATTGGTTTAAACGTGCGATAAACATATTGTAGCAAGAGCCTAGTCCAGAATACACAAGCCAGGAATTTTAAATAGCTAACAAAAGATTCTGTAACATCACCATTGGGGACTATTTTTCTTTCCTCTACATATTTTTAAGATTACTCTTTACTTAATTTGGCTGGTTTCGAATTAATGTTTATACTTTCTGCCTTATTTTATTGTGGTTGTTTCCTTTTTCGCAGTGAAACCTTGAAATATGAAAGGGAAAGTCGATGGCTCCAATCGTCGTACAATAAGAGGTGTCAATATAATTATTTTACCTGTCATTTCTTTGTATGCACATATCTCATGTTGAAAATGGTCATCTTGAAAATGTAGTTCACAAACCTGAACAAACAAAATAACATTTATAGTTTCTCACAAAACCAATCATATAGGTACTATGTAACTTGTTTGGATTTGAATTTACAAAATAGTTGACCGAAACTAGTTTGACCCATTCAATGGCATGTTTGTTTATTGGGTTTAGTGTCCCGAGTATAATTCCCGGCATGGCTGGAAAAATTATTATTGGTTAAATGTGGGTTTCACCTTTCACAGTGATAAATTAATGGCTGGGGGCTGGATGTTGTGTCTGGTCTAGATTTAAGTTATTTTATAAGTCATGTGCTGATATAATCAATTGGTTTAGAAAGTACATGTTAACTACCTAAAAGTTAAAAAGTTATAAAAAAAAATTAGAAAAAATTATTCAAAGTAAATTTTCAAATGTTTTAATATTCTACTATTGTCTATAAAAATAAATGGCTACTTACTTTTGAGGATTAATTCAGTACAAAATAGTTCCTCTGGATGTTCGAAAGCCATTTCTTTTTAAATATTTCTTCTTTGTGAAGTGAAAAAACCGACACTTTCGGACCTGCGAGGAAGTTCCCTTTAAAGTCGAGACACAGGGGGGTTATATGACCTCAACAAAGGCCACACTATATGTATATGGCGCTCCCGTGTTCTGGCCACACAATTATTTTGCTTTATCGCTTAATTTAACATTAATATTTAATTAATTTCACATTTACTTTGCCTTACTTCTCGTGTTAAATATATTAATAAATTATAATAAATATATAATATTTATGGGTTAAGTTAGTATAGAATAAATTCAATAGTTTGGTCAAAACAAAGTGATTTTATTGACTATTAATTCCAATTAATGAACAGGCTGATTACAATATAAATAATGACAAGTAGGCCTAGACTACTTAATATGTATAAAGTTAAAGTCACTTTTTTTTTTAAACCTATCCAAAAGCAGTTTCAAAAACAGTCAAACTAGGAACTAAGTTTCTCATTTTCAACCATTTTTTTATGACTTATCTTTTGTACCTGAGAATTTATTTTGACTTTTAAAAATATCTTCTCAATTGTTTTGCCATAGTTGTTTAGCAATATGGTACTAAAAACTTAAACACATTTCTCAATAAAAACCTAAACGAGTTTTAGAGGACTTGACATTTACATTTTCTAAAGTAGGCTAACAATTACCAATTTTTAATCAAGATGTTTCTTTGAGATTTGCAGGTTAAAAATACTGCCTCTTATCTCTAACCAAATACTGCATTGAAAACTTTAAACCCCAACAACTAAAAATCTTAGTGGTAAAGTCGAAGGGATATTCGGTGAACTTTCGGTCAGCGACATTGAAGTAACAATTTTTTAGTCGTAAAAGAACTTCTGAATGTACATCTTTACTTAAAAGAAAGTACTCTCAGAAACCATGGCATAAAGACTTTTCAAAATGCTATTGCAAATATATCTACTTGTATACACAAGACCCAAAAAGTTGTTTTCAGAAACATGAATCTTATCTGTACTTCTAAATGTGAGTTTTCAAAATTCGTGAGTTGGTTATCTTCAGCGCTGCCACAATCAGAAGAACTTATGTCTCCACCAATAAACATGTCCCTGACAGGACTTCAGCATGTTTTGAAGAATGAGCTTTTATAGTACTGAAGGTTTTTAGTTTTCATTCACATTCGAGAACTTGCTTCACAGATATGTTATAGCAAGCGCCACTCATTTTCCGATACTGTTCAAATCTGGCCTCTAAGTCGTCTGTCTGGAATTTTTTTAGTAAAACATAGCAAAATTTTATGGAGTTCTTCAAAAATTCTATGATTTCTATAAATCTTCTTCACATGGTGGGTTTACCACTTGAGTATAAGTTTTAAGTTTCCCATTCCATTTATGAAGCCAAGTCAAAGACTTACTCAAAAACAAACTTTTTTCAATACTTATGGAAAACATTGCTTTACAATGTGGTTCCTTGAACCGGCAAAAAGTGTTTCACATAATTACTATTTTCCACCATTGTATTATGATTTATTAAAAGGTAGTTGTGGCTATATAAGAATTGGTGTTTTTCCATTGAATGATCATTTATCTACCAGATGACAACAAGAAGTACTGCAAACCCAGCAAAGTCCGTTGTTTCATCAAGTTTCAATGCGTAACAATCATTACTTTTTATATGCCTAATAACTTCATGTTCAAGCTGCGTGCTCATTTCATTAATTCGCCTTCAAACAGTGTCATTTGAAAGTGGAACTGATTGTGTAACATTTTAAAATATTCCACCTATCATAGTTTCAACATCCATTATGCATGGCTTTATTAGAGTCTCTGCAATTGTATGTGCCTTCCCTGCCTTAGCTACACGGTAGCTTACTTGAAGTGATGCTTTAAACGCTTGCTTTTTGGTTGTTGCTGGCACCAGCTTGAGAAAATAAACTTGTCTTGCTTTTGTTTAGTTCGTCAGATTTAAGTTGGTAAAATTTGATAGGTTTGTCTTTATAGTCACTATGATTTGTGTGCAAGTGTTTTATCAGCTTATCTGGAGCTAATGAGCTGTTATTAAATGTTTTAAAGCAAATTACACCTGAGCATTCGGAACATAAGGATCTCCCACACAAGTGAAACCTTATGACAAATATTTCGCAAAGTATTTTCAGATTTTTTCCCCCTCATTTGTAATCTCAACAAATGTTTCAGGATTGTTACTGCTGCCTGGGACTTCTTCGGCTTGTTCACTAAGGTTGGGTGAATCCTGCCCTAGTTTCTTCTAAAAACTACCACTTTTTAGCTACTTATCCATAACAAAATGTCACACAACGTAACATGTTCTATCACTGAGTGGTAATTGTGTATACGCCAGGGTATGACTGACGCAACTGACTGAAGAATGATCAAGAAGGAACGCGGACAGTTGAAGGGGCACATGCGTACTACTTGCTGTGCTGTGATTGTGGCTGACCGGCTGTTTCAACGCTAGTTGTCGTGTGTGTGCAGCACGTTTTTAACTTCATGACATGTGAGGTATCTTAAAGTTTAAATTACTATATTTATGAATTTCAGGCATAAAATGTAGAAGCATTAATACCGTTTTTGCCGCCTCTACGCATAATTGTCTGACGGAACCCAGTTTGAGAACCACTGCTCTAAGTGATTTAAAATTATATTCTTACAGCAAAACAATTCTATACCTTTGTTTTTGTTTAGGATGTATTTTTTCACATTTTTGCCACATCACTGTTAAAAGCCCCCGGCTATAGACTCTTCTTAAATCGTGGTCCGTAAGTAATCGATGCCACAGTATCAGATTGCTCTGTCTAAATCTAGTCCTAATCTATATCCTTATCCTGGTCAGTACCCCATAGAAGTTGGTCAACTTTTAACCTTCTAAGGACTAGTTCATATGGACTACCAATCACAGTTATGTAAATATGTACCTGTGCAATGAAATAAAAGCATCAATGACAACAAAAGAATCTATTGCTAATCATAACTTTGATAGTTCAAATCATTTTATATAGTTATTGTGATTGTGCTTAACCTAGATTTCGAGTATATTCTGGATGTTTTCTCAAAGAAGTTGTTTTAGTTTCTTTTATTGATCAGCTGGCTGCTTAGCGGTTGCTCCTTGCTGTAGACAATTTTCTTTAGAAAAGTTTTATTGGACAAAGTTTCTATCTGTATGGTCACATGAATAAGGATACAGACTGTGTAGACCGAATACAATTTCTACAAACACTTCATCTAATAAGAAATTACATAGTCTCTCATGTTCAGCTAAAATAGAGAACTTTTTTTTTCAAATACTGGCAGTGTGATGTACCAAGACCTGGATATCCCACACCTAAGTTTAGAAGTGAATGTTTGTAAATAGGGGCCTATACTGGATGTGGCCTTGTTAAAAATTGACTATCTATAATTTTTTTGTAGGCACCAGGAAATGAAATGGGGGAAAAAAAAGAAGAAGAAAAAGAAGCAAACCAAGTTAATATGGTTGCGCAAAATGTCACTTTCTATGTTCTATGTTAATGACAAATTGATTTGCTCCTTACAAAATGTTAATTAATCGAGAATATTTTCATCTATTAATTTCAATATCTATCAAACAATTAATTGCTTCTAAATTATCATAAACACTCACTTTAATGTCAGAATTAAAAGTTGAAAATAAACTGACACACATTATGTAGATTAAACCATTTGTCGATTATAACCCTCCCCCACCTCCCCATTCAGAAATTGTACATAAATCAGGATAGATTTATCATTTTTGAGACCCGGCCAGTGCTATCTTACACATGTTAATTTAGTCATTTTCATGTTCCTTTTTCTCAGGATATATAAGAGATAGAAATATTATTTTTTCGCAGATGTTTCCAGTTAGGTATCTTAAAATATTTAACAAAGGGGATTTTAAAAAGGTTGCTTTGTTCATGAAAAAGTTTTTTATGTTGTAAATATACTTCTTTTACCCATGTTTTGACGAATAACAGAATAAAATTTTGTTATCTTGAGTAATAATCAATAGATAAGCTTATAGCTTAAATTTCTCATGTCAAAAGTTAAAATACATAGCCTATGAGAGAAGCTACAGTAAAAAAGTCACCCTTTAATTCATTATAGTTCATGAGAAAAAGAAAAATAAATAATAAAAATAATAAATTACAGAAAATCACAATTTAAAGTTGAGGATACCACAAAACATATCCGCATTTTGATCTTTTCCAATTGCTCGAAGACCATAAATGAACCTTGGATTTATGTTATACAGGTTTTTGTTACTATTACTAGTTGGTGTTGAACCATTTGAAGAAGTAAAGTACTTTTTACTAGGGATACCTAACCAGCTTACACAAGAAAATGTTAGGCCTACCTCAGAAACTAAGCTACCATTTTTACCACAGTTGACAAAATGTACTACCAATTACATTTGCTGTTGTCAATCATCTCCACCCCTACATTTTTTCTTTTCTTGAATATTTTTGATGATCTTGGCATTTTGGCTCATTTACACTTGTTTAAGAAAATAAACTAAAACAAAAAAAATACATTTTTTATTAAATATCCTTGGAAATCAAAACATAAACAATCAAAGACATTCAATTTAGTAGTCATAATAACATAATTAACCCACACAGCAAAAATAGCAGCCAGTCAATCTCCACAACCACACAATAAACTGTTTATAGAAACTCATTACTAATGGTTATAGCTAGTTTGTAAGTTTTATGTTGTCACACTGAGAATTATTCTGTTTACCACTTAAATAAGCAGTTATGACTGGGAATCTGTTGACAACATCAAGATTGTGGAAACTTATGCCAATAATACACAGAGAAACAAAAATTCCCACACTTTATCAAGGTGAACAAAACCCTACATAATAAAGTAAAAAAATTGTTTGGAGTGACCATCAAATAATCGGTTCATCACCATGTACCATCACAAAACATTAAATAAAACCTCTTTATTGTCATACAATTTTCATTTATTAAATACCAAACTAAAAAGTAAAGTATGGAGAATTTAATTAGTCTATAAAAACATTTAAAAAATCACTGGCCGGGTCCCTTTTAGAATGTCATGTTTTATTACTTTAAATACAAGATGTTTATCTTGTATCTAGTAGAAGAAGTGACACAAATATTTGGTAAATTTTGTTCACCCATGAACATTTAAAAAATATAACTACTTACAACATCATGATTGACTTTTGCGTAAACATTGTCAATGTTCAGTTTTAACATTAATTTCTTACCCAAATTACACTTCAGGTCGTCAAAATCCTTTAACCAATCTTCTTTATCTTGGGCGTGTTTTCTCTCAGGTCGTTTTTCAAATTCTTCTTGCTTTATAGCTGGTTTTTTCCTCAGCGTAGGGAGCTCTTTAGACAAATTGACAAAATATGTAGGGAAAGCATCTTTTGTTAATTTTAAATGGTCCCGTTTCAATGTCAAAATTGATCCATCGGGCCTTTTTACGGAGTCTTCTCGGACAACAAAACGCTCATCGAAATGTTTTATACATACTACGGAACGTTTACGCGGTACAAAATCCGCCCGGTGTATGGCTGAGAGCCATTTTAGTTGTAACAATTTGTCATTAGGAAATTGAAATGCCGATACTCGTGGCGGTTTCGAATTGTAGTTGCTCTTGCAACCGGGAACACAACACGACGTGGGCATTACTTGGAATTGGAATCCAAATAGGCCATGTAAACAAGGAGGATGTAACCACGCAGTCAGCGGAGTAGAGACTGCTGGCCTGTGTGTGTTACATCTTTAGGTTGGGCGCGTCGAATGACGTGGCAGCGGGAATTGTGGGGGAGCCTGGAGGCCTGTCTATAATCATAATGTGTGGCCTTGCATTGACTGATGACGTCAAACACTTCCCCTGTGAAGTTCAATGCACATACCTCACGGCAACGTCACGGACCGTCACCGGCAAGCAATCTCGAGTAGAATGTTTTATTTAACGTTGACGGTCGGTTCTAAAAATGTGACATTTGAGTTGCGTCATGTGTCAGTGCACTCCAACCGTTCGTTTGCTGATTTTTGAAAGGGGGGGGGGGG
>CABFWB010007946.1:0-10294 GCA_902151455.1 Timema bartmani
TCGTTTCATTTTGTTGAAACTGTGAAGTAAAGTTGGTAGCAATTTATTTCCCTCCCCGGCAGTTAGTATTCAATTTGAAGAAAAGGCCGACAAAATGTTGAAGATATCTTTTCCCCTTATTCCCTACTAAACGAAGAATCTTGGACGGAATTAGGGCAAGATTAAAAAGTAACAATTTGTTATTTCTAAAATACTAGTAGGGCTCGCATTTATATGAGAAAAACTTTGATAATCTAAAATAGCTCCGAGACGTTTGTGTTTAAAAAAAACAACAATTTTTTCTTTACTGTGTTTTAACTTTCATTAAGATCTGCTTCGGTGGCCGCATGGTCTAAGACGCTACTCTCGTAGTAGACTAGACTGCCGATGACGGGGAGATAAACGTTCGAATCTCTGTTGGGTGTACTGCGGGTGGTTTTTTTTCCAAGATAGCTTTCCATTCTCTCTCTCCACTAAAATACGGGTACACTTTCTCTAAATATAACCTTCCTAATCCCTAAAATCGTTTGCGTAATTAGTACATAACCCGAACGATTAGCAAGACGCGGTGCTAAAAAAACCCCACCTTTATTAAGGGTGATCCGCATATTTAGTCATAGGGAAGGGAAGATAAAGGTGATGTTAGAGGAAATGTACGAATATGGTCGTGTTATTGGGTGAGGAAAATGCCATGTGACATCAAAATATTGAAATGTTTATAAAAATGTTATTTTTACTTTATTTTCCATAAATATATTTTCAGGACATATTATAGCATGCTTGGTGCGGTTTATTTAATACATTGAACTTAAAATAAAACCGTTTAACAACCCTAAACTTATATACTTAATTTTTTTCATCACCGCGTCTCATTACCCTTTAGGGTTGTACGCGGATGTACTAGTTACTCTAATATGTCAGGATTGAAGGTTAAATTTAGTTCGAACCCCAATATGCCCGTCATCGGCAGTCTAGTCTACTACGAGAGTAGCGCCTTAGACCGTTCGACCATCGAGGCTCCTCCCCGTTCCCGCTTGGAAATCTCCAATAAGTAATCAAAATATAAAACATATACTCTTTTTTTAAACAATAATAGGGTGCTACTGACTAGCAAACTGGACCTGGAGATGAGGAAGAAACTGATCAAATGCTACATATGGAGCTGATATAGGGACCCCGAGGAAAATGTGGACTATGATATATTTGGAAAGGTTGAAGATTTGGGGCTGGAGGAAAAAAAAGAGGATAAAGTGGACAGATCGGGCTACTAATAAAAAAGTGTCATGTTCAAGTAATTGAAAAAATAAACATTCTGCAGGAAGAAAGGCCAACTGTACGAGGCACATGAAAAGAAATGTCTCACTGAGTGACGTCATAGAAGGCAAAGGGGAAGCGAAAAGGGGACCAGGAAGAACACGAATGCAACTGGTTTATGACCTCAAACAAGGATAAAAGATGAATCTAGGGGTCTAAAAAAAAAAAAGGAAGTTGCTCATAATACATGCTGAGGAGCAAAATTTAGCCAAGTCAGTGGACCAGCCGAATGACAGAACATCTAATAAATGAAGCTCAGACATATGCAAATCTAATCGTAGGGCTTCTACATGACCTTACTTTATAAGTCTTCATGAGGAGTCATAGATCGTGTGACGGACAATAAGGGAAAAATATGAAACAAGTCCCTTTCAGCCTCCCTTGTATTGTTGTCGGAGCTCGAAATAGAAAGTCAATGTCAAGGCGGCAACAGAAGAAATCAGGGGGGAAAGAATGTGGCGTACCCGTGTGACGGCGCGCCCTGCGTGTGTCCCCCTCCCGCGGCGCCGCGCCTGCGCAGTATCGCCCCGGTGGACCTGCGCTGCAGACCAGCCTCGCCAGGATCCTCGCCGAGCTAGCTACTAGCTAGGTCACTCAGCCAACTCAGTCGTGTCCGTGAGTCCGTGGACAGTCTTGTTCTCTACGTTTCTCTCTTTCTCTCGTGCGAGATGGCGTGGGGCTACTGGAGTGCCACGTCCGTGCTTCCTGACCGGGGGCGCTCCCCCAGGCGTCGCAACGCTTCCAACGCCACCCCCCCGCCCACCACCTCGTCCGTGGCCGTCACCACGGACAACGGCGGTGGCGTGGGCCCTCTCGCGTCGAGGCGGGCCTCGGTCGACGTTGGGGTCGCGGTGCCGCCCCCGCCTGGCCCGGGAGGGGCGCTCGCCGTGGTGTTGTGTGGGGGAGCGGCGGCCGCCTCTTCGCGGGCGGCGATGGGCCCCAGCTTCATGGAGGATGGTGGGGGTGGGGTGGAGGCGGTGACGGTGTTCCCGCCGGAGGGTTTCCGTCACCAGGAGCATTGTCAGCTGCACCAGGCGACGCTGGTAGAGTGCCACCGGGAGGAGGTGGCGTCGGCGTCCGAAGACGAGGAGGACCCTGGATATGCCACAGGTACATCAAGGGACGCGTTGGACATCCTCGGGGGACAATCTTCTCCGTTGATGTCCTAAATTAGAATTATTAGATTCGTAAACATAATTTTTTATGACAGAAGCAAAGAAATGTTCTTTCATAAAAACAGTTAGTGCTGGCGTGTAGCATAGAGTGCATGCTTAAGCTTGTTATGACAAGTATATGTAACTAGCCATAATTACTCACGCTGCGGTATTATGTAATCGGCAGTTTTGAAGCCTTAAAATCATTAAAACAATCTTCAATTATCTCAGACTGTTCTGTTAAGACTCTCACACCGTTGTATGTCTTATGGTAATGACGTTCTGAAGCTTTAAAACCACTAAAAGGTTCCTCAATTTATATTAGAATGTTTTGCTGTGACCCTGATAAAAATCACTTTGTGTGTTATGTTTTTAACTACTTAGATCTCGGGACTGAGAATGAGGCAGTAATACTTAAAATGTAAGCTATAGGGACATAATGTAATAAGATTTTTGTGGTAAGGGCCTTCTTCTGTAAGGCTTTTTTTTATCTACCAGAATACTCATGTATAGTAGGACTCTGGTAGTAAAAAAGGCCTTTCAAAGCAACAACTGGGTCACAAACTATATACATTTATATTAATCTTTAGTGTTTTTTTTTTAAAATCGCCGCTACATTGTTTATTAAAGAATGCCCCTACGCCAAATGCATATATATATATATTTACTGATACAAATTTACAGAATTTTCCCCAAGTCCCACTTGACGGCGTGTCTACCAAATGAAACGTCGTTGTTTTGTTGTCGTCAGCTGATGGAAGAGCGGGCGACCCGCCCAGCGTTGTTTGGGCGGAACCGCTTGCTGCTGTTGTTGTTGGAAGGGGAATATCCTGTGGCAACTCTGATAGAGCGTATCACTTGCGGGATCTACTATCACGTATTCATACGTCAAGTGGTGTGATTTGCAGCGGTTACTTCTGATAGATATATTATTATTATTATTATTACACATAAAACCATAATAATAAAATAGTAAAATGTTATCAATATTGGTCCTTATTATAAAAATTGGACGTAACATATTTCTAACACTAGTGGGGTCACAGTTTTTACAACAAAAATTTTTTTTTGGCCTAAATAAATAATTAAATATTGCTTGAATAGAAACATTTAGTTCAATATTCTACTCCAAATAATCTCAACCGTTGTATCTGTCAAGGGCATCGCGAAATTTCACCAGGATTGGTTTCTCTTAACTTTTAAAAAGTTTCTGGTTAAATGCCACAATACCCAGATGACGGTTATTCAAGAACTGGGGATATTACCGTGAGTGGACAATCACACTAAACTAATCTTATGAAATGTTTCTATTTATAGTTGCCAAAAACTAATAAAGGTGTTTGTCTTAAACACTGCAAAATAACTTAACTCGCGTTTCATAACGTCCGAACTTAGTCGTTAAAATTATTATTATTAGCATCGCGTCTTACTACCTGTTCGGGTTATACGCACTTACGCTAATGTGTAATGGTGGGGTGGTTGTGATATGAAATGGAGGACCTACAGTTTAACGTGGGATCCGAACCACGGTGGAGGCCTGGCACTCCACACATTCACAAGTTGAGATTAATACACGTCTTGTCAGAGGTTGAAGGAAGGGTTTGGCAATCAGATGAATCTGTGTACTGGGACCGAGGATTGAACCTCGGACCCCCAGCACAGAAGTCATACACCTTACCCCTAGACCGCCAGGTCACCTAGTCGTTCAAAGATCATCCATACACTATGTAACCCCGCTGTGGGGAGGTCTAATATGTATGTGGTGTTACATGGGAGGGGAGGAGGGGCACATCACACTGTTATGTAATGAAGATCTTATACTTACATTCTTATGTTGAAAAAATAATATCATTGTTCATATTTTCACCGTTAGTAAACTAGTAAACATAATTAAGTCCCTTGGCCCTGTCGAATGCCAGTCTAAAACCTATTTTGTGAGATGATGGGCGTGAGGGCGAAAGGCGTGGTGTGACTTCACAACCGACCAAAGTATCCTTCCGCGCCAACAAGAACAGATGGATCACGGCAACCGTAGATGGCACTAGCTACCGGACAGGTCTTGCGGAAAAATCTTACGTTTGGAAATGTCAGTTTTTTCAAGAATGAGTGAAATTTTTATGTTCATATTTTCAACACCCCCTTTAAGATAATATATTGATGTTTATTAATTTCTACATTTTATTATTTTTTGCTATGCAGCCGGCAGTTTTCTATTGAAAAATGTCAATTTTATTAATATTTGATCACTGTTAAAATTATAGAAGTATATATATAAAAAGTATAACTTAATCAACATGCTTCTATTCTTGAACAAACCGTTTCCGAAAATAAAATAGCAAAACAATAAAAATTCTTGAAGATAACTGTTTGTTCCCACGGCTCTGCCTTTCCACGCCAAATGAAAAGGGCCAATCGCCTTAAAGATAACTTTCAATTATTCTGTGTTGTATTAAATCTGAGTCTCTCTTTTAGTGTCACAAAAGCGTCCCCTGGGAAATACACTCTTGATGTGAAAAAGTTACGTAACACTCGTGGGAGGGGTCAGGATAAAATGTATACTCGGTGTTACACGAGTAGGATTGGGAGGGGTCTAAAAAGGTAAGAGACCCGCTCCGGTGGCCGCGTGGTCTAACGCGCTACTTTCGTGTTGGACTAGACTGCAGAAGACGCGGGAAATTGAGGCTCGATCCCGGCTGGGTGCGGTGGGGTGTGGTTTTCCCTAAATGTTTTTCCCACTGGCCCTTTCACGCAAATGACTGTGCATTTTCTTCTAAACTAAGCCTTCTTAATCCCAAACCCATTAGCTTAATTAGTACATAGGAGTATAACCCGGACGGTTAGTAAGACTCGTTGCTAAATAAAACAAGTAATAAAACAGTGTAACATGTAAAAGTCGGTAAATTTATCAATATAAGTTCTTGAGTGTTCTTTTGAGAGATAAGAACAAATCACAGATTGCAGTTTAACCAAGTCTTGTCCACTCGGGATAAACGCCACCTTGAATTAAGTCGCTAACTTATTTTTTTTTTTCCCACCCTGTGCTTATCGGCCGGTGGCCCAATGGCGTCATTAGGACGTACCGCATCCGCCGATGAAGGCGGAGGAGGAGGCGGCTAGACGCCGGGCTGAACTGGGCCGCGAACCGTCCGGCCTACGCGACAATTCACAGTACACTTGCTTTCTATGTCAGTCGCGGAGCCGTGACGTTCTCGTTGTATCTTTCGGGACCGAGGTCTAAGGCCTGGTGCACACGACACAAGATCTTGGCCACATCGAGTGTGGGGTCACAAGGAACTGATGATTGTATGCAATATTTATACATTCGAGGTATTTAACGTGCATTTTCTGAACCGACTGATTACATCAGCACACGACTTAGGATAGGCTAATAAAAACTCCTACAACTTAGCTCAGTCGGTAGCGTGTCTGTCTATTGAGCTAAGGGTCCCATGTTCGATTCCTTGCATGGCCGAAAAATTTATCATTAGTGAAATGTGGGCTTACCCTTTCACAGTGATGAATTAACGGCCGGGATGCTGGGTGTTGTGTCGGTTCTGGATTTGAGTTTGTTTAGATAGTCAGTCGATTCATAAAGTGCATGTTAAATGCCTCAAATAAATATAATAAATGGTTTCGTGTATACCGGGCTTAAAGTGGGAGTGTAGGGGACGCGCACTTATATAAACACTTTTTTTTGGGTCAAAATCAATCAAATATTGTTCCAGTATAAACATAGTTTAATTTTCCTCACACGGTGATATCAACAGTTGTTGAATATCTGTCAAGTATGTTCTGGATTTTATTGACAACTTTTCCTCTTCATTTAAAAAGTTATTATCATCTAATGGCGCTATGCTCATGACAGGCTCTGCGTTTGTACTGGAGCAATATTTGATTTATTTTGACCAAAAAAAGTGTTTTGATAGAAAAATTGCAAAAAAACACTTAGCTTAACTCGCGTTCCCTTCAACCCCACCTTAAGAGGGCGTTTATGAATTTTTTCGTGATGGAGGAAGGACCATCAGAGGTAAGTGTGCCAGGTAAAATACACCGCGTTCGAGAATCTATAGTTTATAAACCAGGAGATATAACTAACCAAACATGTGAAAAGGCAGCAGGCTGTACATTCCTGACCCGCCTCGGTGGCGTAGTTGGCTAACGCGCTAGTCGTGTTTAGCTTGACTGCCGAGGACGGGGAGATCGATCGGGTGAACTGGGAGGGGTTTTTCCTAAATGATTTTTCACTCTCCCTCCACGCAAATGCGGGTTCGCTTCCTCTAAATTCAACCTTCCCAATTCCTAATCCATTAGCGTAATTAGTAACTTAAGCGTATAATACGAACGGGTAGTAAGACGCGGTGCTAAATAATAATAATATTAATACTAATGTACATTCCTGTACTAGACCTTGAAACCTGAAAGCGTTAGTATCTTTGTAGATAAGTTTGAACCTCTAAGATCTTCTCTTTAGCATTGCGTCCTACGATCCGTTTGGGCTGTACGCACATGTACTCATAATTTACTTTAATGTGTTAGGGAGGAGGAAGTTTGGATTTAGAGGAAATGTACCTACATTGGCGTGGAGGGAGGGTGAGAGATGATTTAAGAAAAAAAATATATCTCAGTACATCCGACCGGTATTTTAACGGTGACCTCCCCTTTCATCTGTAAACTAGATGAGACTGGTGCCGTTGTCCGCGTGTCCAGCTGTGCGGGCCCTTGCTAATAATGAGGGTGAAAGGGTAAAGAGAGGGCGTGGCCATATATTAGGCCTATAAATTATTATTATCATCACCTAGTCTTACTACCCGTTCAGGTTGTACGCACTTACGCTGTGTAATGGTAGGGTGATTGTGAGATGAAATGGAGGACCTACAGTTTAACGTGGGATCCGAACCACGGTGGAGGCCTGGCATTCCTCACATTCACAAGTTGTGATTAACACACGTCTTGTCAGAGGTTGAAGGAAGGGTTTGGCAATCAGATAAATCTGTGCCGGGACCGAGGATTGAACCCCGGACCCTCAGCACAGAAGTCTGACACCTTACCCCCTAGACCGCCAGATCACCTGACCTATGTGTGTGACTTGTGACAGGGTCAGTTATTATTTATCGTTGTTCAGGTTCAGAACTCAGACCGACTGCGAGAGGCAGGATGTAGCTAGTGTTCGTGTTTTGCTACCCTGCTTCTCAACTTCCGGACCTATGGCTGTGCGCCTGCCGTAAATTAATTATTGTGATGCCCAAGGTTACATTAATTCCTACCACAGATATGGATGGACCCCAGATTCCTCTAACATTACTATCTCGATGTTTTGTCAGGTTCATCTAGTATGGCTATCCGGGGATCGAATCTTGGCCTGGTAAATTGCAAGTGTTTTTTTTTAAAACTTGTTTCTTACCGAGTGATAATGAGGATACAATTCCTATTAGTTCTACCTTCCTTATAACTACCCCGTTAGTGTAACTAAATGTGTATAGCACGGGCGACGAGGAATGGAAAAAAAAAAGGTGTAAGGTACACGCCGTATAGGTCTCAGAAACTACTCCCTATAGTCCAGCTGTGAAACGACGCGACTCTTTAACCGGGCGGCGTCCTTACGGCGCTAGAATACTCGATCATATTCATAAACGTAAGAAATCAAGTGGGTTATAAAGTTACTAGCTGGAGCTGTCCGTCATTAGGAGAACAAACAGGGGAGGAGGGAAATACAAATGACAGAACCATTTGTATTGTAACCCTTCCTATTAAATTGCATCATTCTAGTAACGAAGATCTATTCTATGCTTCTATACCAGTTACCTTTAGTTTCTCAGACATTGAGCACTTAATTATCAACAGAAATATGTGGATTTTTGGACTTTTCAGGATGGAAAATTTCGACTTTGAAACTATGTTTACAAGTCTATATATGTAAAGGGTCATAAAAAATTGGTTTGTGTTCGTTTCAGCAAGCACCAAACTTGTGTAATGTTAGAGGCTTTGTCAATTTATTTATTTATTTATTTATTCAATGTTTACAGGCCCGGTATCTTACAAACTTTAAATACGGGCCTTTTTTCCACATAACTTTGATTTTACTTTACAATTACAATATGAATTTCCTTTGTCAATATTTAACCTAAGTGCAAGATCTGATTGACAATATATCAGTTACCTAGACAGACCCCCTTAAGGAGTCCTCACTATAACGATACGTCGCCAGTGCGTGAATCCTGCTTGTTGGCATCAATCCCCCCCCTAAGCCGACGATCACCGTTCACACACACGCACAAGTTGGAGGTGGGGAAGGGAGGGGGGGAGTGGACAACCGGAAGTTGAACCTGGCATCACACCTTCTATCCTTTTTCACACATCACAGAGCTTGATACATCACGATGACGCCAGAACAGTACGTAACCAACTACCTCAAGGTCAAGCCGCTAAAACTGCCGCCCGTCCCCGCGACAATATGAACTCTGGTTAGTGGCTAGATTCCCGGGTGGTGATTAGGATGGAACTTGAACTTGAACATAAACGTCCCTTGTTCTTCTTGAGACGTGTCATCAGCCAATGAAAATGCCAGGAAAAGTTTTAGCCAATTAAAACTCTAGTAGCCACATTAGACGGAACATATATTCGTTCATGGTTGAAATGTCTCTGGGTAACCTTACGTTACACGGATAGTACGCGCCTTTTAAAACGGTATTGATATTATTTTGTAGGTTTGACCTCTTATAGTTGAGTCGTAAAATGGGGTAGTATTGAAATACTTTATAAGGGTAGGGATGGTTTCCATTAATATATTTAATTTGCTATCATTTATTATATTCACTGGTTTTTTATCTAAGGGAGGATTAGGGTGATGCCAATAGCATAGCACCTTTTATAATAATGGGATGGAATCTATAGAAGAGCTTATAATGATGGGATGGAATTTATATTGGAGTTTATAGTGATAAGACGGAATTTTATATCAGAGGTTGTAATGATGGGGAAGAATTTATATCAGAGCTTATAATGATGGCACGGAATTCACATTAGAGCATGTATGGATGGGTGGAATTTATATAAGATATTGTAATGATGTGACGGAATTTATACAAGAGATTATATTGATGGACGGAATTTACATTTAAAAAAATACAAACGGGACGGAATTCACCAAAACCGCTACTGTCCTTGGTTACCATATTTTGTAAACCTTGTGCTTATTTGATTGGCATGTTTAGAAAGCGTAAGTTAAATATAGCCCCACTTCTTTCTCCATAAAAAAAAACTACTACTGCACGCAAAGGCGGTTTCATTGGATGGACAAAGCACACGGATGCGTGGTTATTCTCTGCGAACATTGCAGGACATTTATATTCTAGTATGACAACGAAGCGATCGGTAACAGCCCTTTGCTGGTGTCGAACCCGGTTCTGACCGCAGCGCTAAAACTCGTTCATGCAGAGTTCCTAAAACCCCGGGACGCGCCCAAACATACTTGATCTGAGGCGGTGATCAACTCATGGTTCGAATGGTCCATTGGAGCGATAGGAAAATGATAGCATGGCTGCATCGCCCCCCTATAATGGACGACAGTGAATGTTATATTATTTCGCGAAACTGCCGTTACTGCGATGGGGATTTTCGATATAGATTAGATTACTACCACGGTTCATAGACAGTTTAGTAAAATAAATGACTATTTTTTTTTTTAAACCAAGGGCAAAAATAAATGCGTTTCCAAAAGTACAGAATATAACACGTACTCATTTCACATTAAACTCAGTTGTGTATATATATAAAATTAAATACACCAGTAAACCCGTGCGAAACTTTTGCACATTCAACCTTCCCCTCTCGTCACCCCCCCCCCCCCC
>CABFWB010007947.1:0-20953 GCA_902151455.1 Timema bartmani
TTTACTATTGTTTTTTGGCTATTTTCCGTAGTTTCTTGGGGCGGGTAGTATGATAGTTCAGGCGGATTGGTTGAGATGGACAAAGTAGTAACATTACATCTTTGTAATGTTACAAAATGATCACTTGAATCAGTTGTGGCACAGTTGTAAATATTCTAAGTATGGCGTGAATGACCGCAGACAACAACTGGTGAGCAATTGTAGATGCCTCGCGATCAGGCCATTGAGATACATTTTCTTGACTAGTTCTATCAATTACAGCCTCGAACAATTCTAAGAACACACAAATAGAACTGTGTCGCTGTACCCACCGAATAAGACACAATGACTTAAGTCTTATTTTGTCACTTTCTGGAACCTTTGTTTCAATCAAACGTAATCAAACTGTCTTATCTTTTGGACTTAGGGCTATTCATTGCCATGAGAAACGTAAACACAAATAAACGTTAAAACACGGAAACAAACGTGTAAATGAAAACACAAATATACCCTCTCATTCACTTACACAGGTCACACCCTACTGAAAAGGTAATCCTTCACTCACTCACTTCTAATACTTTTAAAATGAATGATTGACGTCCAAGGTCACCCCAAGCACACTACCACTACTTGGGGCCCCACACTGGTGCTAACACAATAGACTCGCCCAGTCACCCGAACTTCAGTCAGTTTGGACTTTGCTCAAATAATCCTAAAAATAAGTCAATAGGGAATACAAACCTTGACCCTGTACACATTGTGATACAAGGTCATCACATTGCTGGTAAAACAATAAATAAGATTACTTCTGCACGTAACTAGGTTTTTTTTAAATTTTATTTGCTTACCAATTGAAGGGGAGGGGGATGTTACCTTCCTTAAAAAAAACTTGGCAACGCTACGCCCCTGTCTATTTTTGGTTAGTTGTAAATTTAATCCAAAAAAACTTAGAGTGATACATATTTATTCTTTTCTATATACCCCTACTCTTGTTCAGTGGCGGCTGTTTTATTAATTTATTTGTGAAAAGTGTACCACAAGCAATGTTACTTGTTTGATAGGCTTGGCTGCAGAAGCTCTGTGGGGAAGCCGCTATAGGGGAAGATTGCAAGAGGACTCGTAATGCCTACCTGTCCCATCTCGTGCTGGAGATGCAGGAGGGAAGACTCATGCCACCTTTCTTAGAATATCCTCCAGAGGGAAAACTTCGTCTTGCTGTAGATGTTTTTGGACCAGAGTCTGCCATTGTCAAGGTGAATTCTGTCATATGCCACGTCATTGATAGGAGATAGAAACAATGATAGCCCAAGACATATTATTATAACAAAGTTTATGACACTCCACAACATATGGTATAATTTTATACATTTTCAGCAATTTAACTATTTTTAATTCGGGTTTTTGATAAATCTAGTAAAAAAATCACCGGGCCATGCAAAATAAATTTTGTAATTCTTCCAAAATGGATATATTTACATAGAGTCTGGTGTAAAACGGACAAATAACATTATATATAGTGACAGTGTGTCTGACACACAATATGGTGAAATGGTATGATCTAGTCTAGCATTGGGCACACTGAACTTGTCCATGCATCCCTTGCACAAGAGGTTTCACAAGTTACACATACACACAGACTTTAGAGGTTTGGTTTGAGAATGTTTTGTATTTGGAAAAATAACATCTTTGGGCAGAAAATCAATTAATCTATACAAATTAAAAAGTTTATTAATCAGTTGTTCACGAATAAATCGGTTAAGCAAGGATGTTTTTCCTGAAATGTAAAGAACTTACAAATTCAATTTTTTTTTGTTTTAAAAAATTTTGGGCAGTTTCATGTAAAAATAAGAAGTGTTTATTACCCATTTATATTCTGTATTTTAAATACTTTTCAAAAACTAGGACAATCAGACCATGCAACATATTAAGCACACACTTATTTACAACACGAATACTCAAAATTTTAAAAAACTTTAATAAATTTACTTTTCTTAAATTAAATAAGTTTGGTGTCGTGTGTAAACCACACAACGCTGACAAATACACATTTCCAATTACAGTAGAGTCTCGGAAACTCGACATTCCTTGTAGCTCGACAGGTGCACGTGCACACAGATGTTGGCGCCACTCATCACAATCCAAGGTCATTCAACTGTATTACCTCTGTTTGTGTAACTCAAGTGGAACATTTGTGCTGTGGTGTTTTTACAAGTGCTGTGTTTGTTAGTTTTCTAATTCAGTAAAGTGTTATCAATACAATATTATATGTACAGTACTGTACTGCATTTCTGTATATTACACGTGTATATATACACCATTATATTGATACGTAATATATTGTACTGTACGTATATTACTGTTACTGTACTGTACAAGTCTACAATACAGTACAACGGTACCTATAATATTCGAAACTGTGCTGTGATTCATCCTTGTTTAGTAAACATGCATCTTATACAAGTTCATTCGTAAAGCTCGATATTTCAATAACTCGACACCATCTCAGTATACATTAGGTCGAGTTTCCAAGACTACACTGTATTATCTGAATTATCTGTGACTTGTGAAGACCGAGCATTTTTTTATGACATAGCATAACAAATATAATACGCAGAGACAAACTTCCTTAATATTACAATAGAAAATACTAAATACCACAGTTACAATAAAATAAGAATAGTTAGTGCCAAGTGTAAAACATTAGTGTCTATCTAAAAGTGTATACCAGACACCGTATTTTTACACAAAAAACTATGTATTTAGGCTAAACTTGTTTAATACTTGGCATCATATAAGTGAGATGGTACTTCCTATCTCGACAATGTTAATGTCATGAAGTTTGGGTGCCATTACTAAAAATCTTTTACAGATATCTAAATGATATTTTCAGGGAATGCTTTAACAACCTTTTTCTTCAATAATAAGTATTGTTAGTTGATGAATTTTAACAGGAATTAAGATTTTTAAATTTTTCACAAATTTTTGTTAAAATTTTATATACATTATTTAAAAAAAATTGTATCAATGTCACAGCAAAATCCCTTCCTATTTTTAATGTTCTGTAACTGGTTAATGCACACAAAAAGTTTAACTCTTTTTATATGAATAGTTTTTGAAAAAATGCACTGGAATATGGAGAAATGTAAAACCAATAAAAACTGCGATAAAGTGTATACACTAATTATTTACCTCGACACTTGATTCAGGATATTCCAGCTGCATAATCTTGAACCCCTGTGTCCTCCCTTGCTCTCTTCACGTTCCTCTTCATTTTCCTTCCCCGTCTGGCCATTTATTCTACCATAATATCTGCTTTCACGACTCTGAGCTGATCAATGTCTTGTATGATCTTGGTGGTGTTGTACCCTGGATGGCTATTTAGCTTCTTCAGCACCTTGAGTCTCCCACAGGTTCCATAATTGAAAGTGATAACTGCATCGTAGAGCCTCAATTCAAGAGTGTGTAACGTATAAAAGAGTTAGCCTGATATATTAATGTTCGTTCGCCACTATTAGTATGATATTTTTACATAATTATTGAATTAAGTTCAAGTTTGCTATCCTGTATTATGGTAATCAAAAGGGGATGATGTCTTATTTTATAAATTAAAAGTTCTGGTCTTTTATAGTTTTATTTTAATTTTAAGTAGATAAACAGTTTTTGCTAGATATTTCACACGTTGTAAATATTAATTTAAAAGCCCGACTATTGTATTATGTGTATATTAATTCCCGGCACGCGAATTTTGTCATAGACCCAACCCACACGGTTCCTCGTCAGTATTGCAAGTAAAGAGATGCGCACTTTGAAGTAGGTATATATCTAGGGACATCTCCTTCTCGAAACTTCCCCCCAAAAAAAGAAAGGTGTGGTCATCCAGGTGCGTCTCTGTCCACAAAACTGAGTTCTTTTTTCTAACAGAGACGTAGAAAGATGTCGCCATACCTTGCAACTTAACACAAATAAATCTTACTACCCGCTCGTATTTATAATATCGTAATTTTGAATATAGATGTGAATAATAAATTATTTAGATGTATAATTCCATATCATTACAAGTGTGAACACCAACAAAAACAGTTTTTGTAATTCTTGATCAAAGGACATTATTGAATGCCTCATTACAGTTTTGGGTTTCTCCATGAATACATTTATTCAGGATCTCTGGGTTAGCTAGATCCTTGTNATTACAAGTGTGAACACCAACAAAAACAGTTTTTGTAATTCTTGATCAAAGGACATTATTGAATGCCTCATTACAGTTTTGGGTTTCTCCATGAATACATTTATTCAGGATCTCTGGGTTAGCTAGATCCTTGTAAATGGGTTTTATTTTCTCAATTACTGCCATAGGTAGACCATGATGGGTATTCTTGTCTGTTGTATTTACACCAGGAATTAGGTCCCTTTGGATGAGGCCCATGCGATGGATTGTCATCTGTAGATAACACGTCTTTTAGCCTCTCCAATTCCTTTTCAATCAGATAAATGCTTAGACGTATGGCCCCTTTAGTGCCATGTTCCATCCAGCGCAAAAGCCAGATCAGAATCTCCATTATTTAGCTGAACTGCTTTTTTAGCAACCTCTTTCATACTGTCATTTGCCACAGTTTTAGCACATTCTAATACTAATTTTATTGGTGGCTTTGGAAGATTCATTATTGAACACAAATTATTTCCTGCTGCATGACCTTTACCTGTGCATTGCAATGCATAAACAAACCCGATGTTCACTTCATGACCACTGGAAGTTTTCTTGGAAGAATCACAACTGTTTTTGGCTCCACATTTTGAGAATACAAATACTAAAGATGAGAAAAGCCCTTTACGTTTAGTAATGTTTTTCACAGTAAATAAAGAATTTTCAGACTCACAAAATTTACATTTAGTATACTCTCACAATGCTTCAGACAAAGGTGCAATGTCTACTAACAAAAAACCAGATCTCAATTTGGCATCCTTACAAGTATTATTTTGTTCTTCTTCACAGACTGCTTCGAATAATTGTTTGGAACATGATAATTTTCTTTTTGAAGAACTAGAAGGTGTTTGAACATCACTGTCATCCTGAGTAGAAACGTTCTAACCTCAACATTGCACGTGGTTTCATTACTAATTGTTGTAATAGCACTTCCGACATATTCTGCTCCCTTTCTAGTAAAACAATTGCCTGTAAACTTTCTTTTACCAAAAGTTTTTGTCCTACCCATGTTCACTAGCTACTATTACAACAACAAAAATTATTAAAGAAGCAAGCTTTGTACACAACCAGCAAAGAAGCCTTGAAACAGCTGTTCAGTACCAGAGAAAATAGAATAAGTGGGCATTGACAGAGGTACCAATATAAAGATGGGAAATTCCCATTCAAAACAAAGCTTAGTTCAGAAATCTGTACCCAGTAGTATTGAAGTTATGATAGATTTTCCAAATATTTACAAAAAGGGCGTGGCTGCAAGTTAAAGCCACCCCTACATAAAATGCAAATTAGGATTGAAACGCTGTTACAAAAAGAATTTTAACTGCAAATTCTCATCCTACAGATTTCAAACTGTAATAAAAATTAAAGATTCAAAAATGTGATTTTTTTTCCTCAAATGAAATACTTTCTTACCTTAATACTTGGCATCATATAAATGTTTATTGTTGCTTGAATGACCCTATGATGATTTTATGTCTTTCATCTGTTACCTTTAGACCTATGTAACAATTAAATTTTTTCAGAAAAAAAAAGTCCTATGTCTGCTGCAACAATAGGTTTGATATTTTTAACTACATTATAAATTTGGTATCTTCCTATTGTAACCTTTTATAATATGATCCAGTTTAGACAATTTCATCACATTTACTTCAAGATCATTGTTCTTTATAACTATAGTCACAACACCTGTAAATGTTTCATCTTAATATTTAACAACCATCATCCCATCTACTTGAATGAATAATCTTTGGGGCTTGTTATCATGATTTTTCATTTCATTTTCCCCTTAAGAGTTTTCAAATTCACTTAAGTCTTGTGTAAGTTTTACTGTAGAAAAAGACTTGGAACATGTAGTTTGACTTGGCCTTGTGGCTTAACATGGTGAATAATTTGTGGTATGTGATCAAATTCCTCTGCATTTGAAATATTTTCTTTTCTATACCGCACTTGACACCAAATTGACATTTTTATGCTAACTCCAATATCATTAACAAACAACCCCCTTGCCATGTAAATTGGCGAAAAAATTCCATGAAATTTGTAAACCATATTTGGTTTGAAAATGTGCTAAATTTGCAAACAGTAACCTCTGCTTGAATTGGAATTTGGCTCCATCTGAAAAAACTGTAAATTCTTCTATACATTTATATTTACCTTTCAAATAATGTAGAATATAGTCAATGAATTTGTAAACACTAATTTTTGTGTTATCAAGAAAATCGGATATGGTTACAATGCACTCAAAGACACTTTGATACAATAACAATGCCCTCACCAACATCTGTATTGATCTATTCTTAACTAGTTTATACAGTAGTTTGGGCGTGACACCAATGAGCCGACTGGATTTCATTTTGTGGTAAGAGACTTGCTTTTTCTGAAAAATACACTTGCAGTAGAATTTTGTGGTCATTGATTTCTTATTCAAATACTGTTCAAATAATCTCAACAATCTACATACATTTTAATGTGGTTAGTTATTAAGTTATGAATAACAGTAAATCTTCTTAGCTTATTCTGATGGATCCCTCCTTTTATTAAGTGATGCCAACATATAATGAGAAAGTTCTTACCTTAATTTGACATTTCCCTTCTTTTTTTCTAGTGATGCCAAAATATAATAAATATCTTACTAGTATGGTATTTTCCTCGTTGTTTTAAAATGATGACAACTTAAACTTGACTTACTTAGTGTCGGGTATAAAAATATTATTACATTCCGACACCATTTTCTAACAGTTCATTTTATGAAAAAACGTTTCAGTACTCAAATGTACCTTATTACATATTAGAAACGTATTAATGGCCTGAAATGATATATTTCAGTTTTATATAACTACAGTTTTATATAACTACAGTTTTATCAAAGTATTTTCATTGCCTTGGTGTTGGGTGTTAACATTTTTACATACCTAAGTTCAAACACACATATAATAATAAAAAATAATTAAGTAAAGTTTTATTAGTATATATACCGTTAACTTAACCAACAAAAATATGTTAAAACTTTTACTGCTCTAAGCTAATGCAAATTCAAGATATTAGAAATGTCTATTACCTGTTATAAGCCACAAAATGTATTCAAAGTAAATTAGGTGTAAAACATTTATTCATATCTAATAAAATTTGACTTATTTTTTA
This sequence comes from Timema bartmani, assembly GCA_902151455.1. Taxonomy (NCBI): domain Eukaryota; kingdom Metazoa; phylum Arthropoda; class Insecta; order Phasmatodea; family Timematidae; genus Timema; species Timema bartmani. The sequence continues at coordinate 7,319 of CABFWB010007947.1, forward strand.
TTTTAACGCATATTCATTATCTGGAGAGCTTCAGCTTTAATTTAATATATACTGGGTTCCAGCAATCTATGAAATTAGTAAAAAGGTTGGTTGACTTTTTGTGAAAATGCTCTTTTGCATTTTAGAATTTATTGAAATGAGATCACTCAAATGGCCACATGTTAAAATGTAATAAAACAGTTGTGTGAGTTAAAAAAAACTAGATAGTATATGATAATATTAGTGTATTTATTTTAGGCTTCCTGTTGTGCTAGTATGTTAAATACCGGCCTACTATGCCAGTGGTGATTGTAACCTTTTATAAAGTTTTTACAAAATTTATGCTCTAAAGCATTCCCTTTACTCAATTTTTTTCTACAGAAATAATTTTGTCTACTATATGCTTGGATGCTGTTAGTAAAAAAAAGTCAAGTTTGACACAATCCCTACCTATTGTCTCTATAATTATTCCTTGTTTAGCAAATTACATCGCAAGTATGAATCAGTGCTACCCAACAAGATCTGATCTTGGTTTAATTAGGTCTATTTTGAGGTTAGTATATAATTTTAGTGGTTTAATAACTTTCCTTTGAAGGAAAACCAGCCCAGAGGTTTTCATATATCCGCCACATCTTTTTCACTTCGATTAATCTCTTATCAGATAGACCACCTCTGGGATGATAGTTCCTAGATACAGATGCCCCAGATTCGATTCCCAGCGCTTCCATATTTTATATAAAGCAGTGGGTTTGAAACTGGGTCGACTCAGCCTCATGAGGACAAATGAGGAGCTACTAGAATGAAACATTAGCAGTTCTGGTCTAGAAAACTGAGATTAATTACTGAAATGTTTGTTGTGCTGACCACATGACACCCTCTATTCGCGGAAGTTGTCAATGTCTTAGCCAACAGATTATGGCTCCTCGGTCAGTATGGCACGACTGTGAGCTGACGTCTTGAAGTTATTTAAAGCTCTTATCAGCCTTATGTTCAACAGCATTAGTATATAAATACATTTTTAACTTTGCTCAGGAGCCTCCCTGGTTACAAGCCATCGCGGAAGGTACCGGTGCAGATTTTATCCACTCATCAAAAGATGGCCGCACTTATTTGGCGTCTCGTTACCTAAATGATGGCAAAGGGGCCTTTAGTTACATGGCCATTAGTGTAGCCGATCAGGAGCCATTATTTGTCCCACTTTCAGAAGGGTAAGTATATATAGACCTGTCCTTTAAATAACAAGACCTCTAAGTTTCTTGATTTTAGCTCATAGATTAGTTATCCCTTCTGGAGACTTGTGCTTGAAAGTAGAATTACAAATATTTAAATAAACAACTAGAATATATTGTTACACATCTGAAAGCATTAAGCAAACTATAATATGTACTAAATAAGTATCATTTAATTATTGTAGAAAAACTAAGCAAAAATAAAAGTCAAAACACTAACACATATTTACACACTTCTCCAATATTTTGGTTCTTTCATTGCATCTTCCTCAGAAAGTAATAGTAGTAAGACTAAACAGGAAGATAGCTTCAGTGATACCAACTTAGTTGTGAAGGATGAAAACTTCTCTGATGCATTTGCGGTAGTGTTGCAATAGGATTTAACTCAAGTCTAGTTAACATATATTTAGGGTAGTTGGTTTTATAGACTTAGTGATCTAGTGGGGTGCCAGTTCCCATATTGTGACATATTGTATTGAGTTCTTTTGATGGGTTTAAACACTGACTATGTGGTAGTTGTCAAAGTTGAAGCTATGAATGGAGGCATGTGCTGAGACTCGTTTTCCTGGGTTCTTGATTTTGGTGTCAAGGCGGTGTCCATTCAAATATTTACAGAGAGTTTCAGTGGTGAGGTATTCTAGATGGTAAGTTAAGTTACCAGACTCATTGTTGTGACTGCCCTGGGTGGTATGAATGGAGTTGGTTATATTGTGTGAGAAAGGGGCTGCTGGATGATGTATTTGGCAGGTTTTGTGAGCTGTTTTATTGCAAGGTTGAGAGGCTGGTTGTGGTTGAATGAAAGTTGTCTCATTCTCAGTTTTTAGTTTAGGGTGTATCAGAAGATTTATAACTGATGGAGGCTGCTTATTCACAAGGATTTTTTTTTAATGATATTGTTGGTTCAGCTGGACGCTTCCCATATGTGAAAATTGGACACTAATATTTTGTTGAACATTTGTAAGCTTGTGTAGTACTAAGTCACAGGAGTTAATGTCAGGTATTTAAGGTTTGAGTGATTGTGGGGTTTCAGCTTGTCGAAGAAGGTTATTAACCAAGGGTTTAGGGTATCCTTTTTTTGTAAAAATTTATTGAAGGATTTTAGTTGGTTTTGTAGAATTTATGAATCGGAAGAAATGTGGTGAGCGCGTATGGCAAGACTGTGTGGGATATATCTTTTTTCGTTGAATGGGTAACAGCTATTAAAGTATAGAAATTGTGGTCTATTTGTAGGTTTTAGATGTACCAAAGTTTTGATGTGGCCATCTAATAACCTTGTAACTACATCAAGAAATGTTGCATGAAGGTAAATTTTAAAGCTTATAAAAAGATGAGTTTGTTTTAGAATAAGCTTAGATTATCTTGGCCAGCTGTCCATACTATGAATATGTCATCAATGAAACAAACCCGTCAGAGTGGTTTGTTGTTTAGGAGGTTAAGAAATGTAGTTTTAAGTTGGATCATGAACAGATTGGAGTAAGAAGGTGGGGGGAGGGGGCTCCTGGTACCCATTGGTTCCTTTGGTTTGTATGAAATTACCATATAAATTGAAAGTTGTTCTTTTCCAATATAAATATAGTGAAATCCAAGGTAACTGATGGGGTAGGTGTAGTGTTGATAGTATGTTTGTTCAGGAAATGTTCTATTGCAGCCAGGCCATGGACATGAGGGATACTTCTATGCAATGACACATTGTTGATGGTAACAAACAAGTTCATTGTTTTGAAGAAGAGGTTGTGGAAGGCTATGAAGGAAATGTTTGGTGTCGTGGATATGTGACAACTCTTGTATATTTATATCAACATAGGCTGAAATTCTTTCTGTAAATGATCCACAGTGAAAAGTGAAAATATTAAGAGCCAAAATGCCAAAAGCGTAAGAGAGAATTTTAGCGATCCCGAATCGTATCGCAAAGACAAAAGATGGCGTGGAGAAATTAAACTGAAGATGAAAGAGAAGCACGTCTAGCATTGCTACGGGAAAATTCTCAATAGAGCAGAAATAATCAGCCAGAAGAGCAACGTGAAAATGTTAGGGAAACAGATCGAATAAGACAACGAATGCGTAGAGAAAGAGAAACAAGTGCACATGCGGATAAAAGAAAAAAAGTAATTGAGAGAGAATGAGTAACCTTCGCTTAGGGGAGCAGACCGAGGCGCAATTATTGGAAACAACTGTACATGCTGTGCGTGAATGGAGGCAAGGAAGTTACAGTCTTGAACACGAAGCGTTTCATTATGACTCAACTAAAGATTATAATGAACATCCAAGTGTAGTAATCGGGAAGTTTAATTCAACTTGGAGTGCAACCTCCCTTGAGAAGTGAATTAGACGTAGTTAGTTCTGAATTGATGAAAGAACTCAGTTATAACATAGAAGAATTGCATCGCTACATCAAAGAAAATGAAACAAAATTGACGCAAACACAATGGATTGTATACGACAAAATCAGATGAAAGGGGAATTATCTTTTTTGATGCACCAGCGGGCACTGGTAGAACGTTTCTTATTAATTTGATTCTAGCTCAAATTTGAGTGAAAAAGCAAATCGCATTAGCATTGGCATCATCTGGAATCGCGGCTACGTTCGTGGAGGGCGGGAAAAAGGCACATTCTGCTTTAAAATCATCACTAAATGTAGCCGAACAAGAGTATCCCGTCTGTGATATAGCAAGATCTTCAGCACGTGGTCAGCTTTTAATGCGATGCAAAATAATTATATGGGACAAATGTACAATGGCTCATATAAAATCACTCGAAGCGCTAGAATAAACATTACAGAATCTTCGGAAGAACACAAGACTGACTAATGGGGGGAATTTTGTTGCTACTATTAGGAGATTTTCGGCAGCCATTGCCAGTAATTCCAAAATCAACACTGGTCGATGAAATAAACGCATGTTTAAAGTGATCAATATTTTGGGATCGCGTTGAAAATGTATCTTTAACCGAAAATATGCGTGCAATAATGACAGGAGATCCAAGAGCACAAGCATTTGCCGAAAATCTTTTGAAAATTGAAAATTGTACCTATCCCCTGGATCCGCACACTGGTAAACTCATTTTAACAGAAGAATTTGCAACGTGGTAGAAACGGAAGAACAACTTATAGAAAGCAACTACCTGAATAAAGAATGGTTGTTTTAGCGAGCGATTTTAGTTACAAATAATGATGTAATGCAACGAATAAATGAGTGTATACAGAATATGAAACCGGGGCAAGAAAAAATATATAAAATCGATATACACAATGATAGATCAAGATGAATATACTTTCCACCAGAATTTTTAATTTCATCAAAACCTTCCGGTATGCCTTCGCATATATTGAGGCTGAAAATTGGATCACCAGTTATACTATTACGAAATATTGACTCGCCGAAATTATGTAATGGCACAGATTATGTGTGAAACAGCTACTTAACAATATCATTGAGGCGGTAATCCTAACCGGCAAAGAAAAAGAAAAATCAGTTTTCATACCAAGAATTCCATTGATCTCGAATGATTTATCAGCTTGTTTCAAACGATTACAATTTCCAGTGAGATTAGCTTATAGTATCACTATCAATAAGGTGCAAGGTCAAACGTTATACTATTGCGGAGTTAATTTGAAAGAATCCTGTTTCTCACATGGTCAGCTCTATGTTGCTCTTTCACGTGTTGGACAAGCAGAAAATCTATCTATGCTACTTCTTCATGCTCCTCTCTTTCACTCACATTCATTTCCTCTTCCACGTTGAATATCTTATCAAAATATCTCATTCATAGTTCATTTTCTTCCTCTAATGTCGTCATCGCTCCTCCTGTTTCTTACCTGGCTATATACCACCTTATTATTTCCTTCCACGTCTTTTTTCCAACATCTCTGTCCAATTCCCATATCACCTACTTTGTTTTTTTATTCTTCACTTTATATTATTTCTCTATTGCCTCATTTATATTCTTAAAATTACACCTGAATGGTTTTTTCTTCATTTTTACTGCTTACTTCACTCTATTATACCACCATGGTATCTCCTTCCACTTCTTATTACTTGTCCTTCCACATACCTTCTCTACATTTCCCACCAAACTTTTCTTAAACCTTTTCCATTCCACCTCTGCACTTTGCACTTTGCATCTCATTCTTGAGCATTAAGCTTCTTGTATTTCTTGGAAACAGCTCTATTTTGTCTTCCTTTTTAAGCCTTTACTCCCTATGCTTCTTTAATTATTTTTTTTACTTCCATCCTGCATTCACTTCCCTTTATGTCTGCCACCAGCAACCTATCTAGAGGCACACTTGATATCACCTTGATGTTTACATTCTGCCTTTTCATTTATTTGTCCATGAGGAGTAAGTAGTCTATCACCGATCTTTGCTCTCCATTCCGATTGTATTTAGTGATTTGTTGGTCTTTTCTTTCCTTCTTATACCAGATGACTGCCCCTTTAATTTTATTTATTGCACATAGCTCCAATAGCATTTTGCCTTCCTAATTTATCTCTAACCATTCAATATTTCCTAACACATACTCAAACCCTCTTCTCTCTTCACCTACATTTGTTTAAGATCCCCCATTTCTACCTCTCACTCTTTTTACACATAACTTTCTAGATCTTCCTCACACTTGTCCTTTTATTCTGCTGGGTGTCCCACATGCTGTGCATACACTTTGTATCACCTCCACATTTGTTCTTCTACCTGTTATATCTATCTTTATCATCCCAGTCGTTCATCCCTTGCACCTCTGCCTGCAGACCTTCTCTTACTATAAAGCCTTCTTGGTTTATCCTCCCTTCATCATTCTCCATACAACACAAAAATGTATCCCTTCCTTAATTCCTTCATGCCACCCCCTCTCCATTTGGTCTCGCTCAATCCCAGGAAACACATTCTCCTCTCCCTCATCATGCACACAATTTCCTTCACTCTTCAATATTCAAAGTTTCTTTTCGTAGCTTATTGTCATCTGTTATGAATCTGGCATTTCACTTTTTCCTTGAGTATTTTTGTTTGTTTTAGCCACTGGCATACTAAGCCTGTTGTGGCCTATACCTGAGTAGTGGAGCTGCCACCTATAGGTCCTCATGTACCTATACCTTTTTTTGGTGGTAAACAATGCTACGGGTGCTGGTGATGACTTAGCTCACTGTCACCAACCCTCACACTCGCAGCCCACCAAATTGGGAGCCAACTGGCTTGTTCCAAAGCTGTCTGTTTTGACCTTAATCAGTCTCCTTACTTTCATTTATAAAATTGTCAAAATCATTTTACAGAAGTCAATTCAATATGTCACAAGATGGAAACTGGCAAATCAATGGATCACTAAGCCTAGAAAACCACACATCCTAAATATTTGTTAACTAGGTTTAGGTTCAATCCTGTTGCAACATGCCATGTACAGAACAATGGAAGAACCTCCAGAGAATTTCATATCCATCGAATAAGTTTTTATCTTTAACAACTAAGTTGGTATCACTGAAGCTAACTTCCTGTTAAGTCTTACTACTACTACTACTTCCTGAGGGAGATGCAATGAAAACACTTAAATATTGGAGAGGTGTGTAAAGATGTGTTAGTGTTTTGACTTTTGTTTGTAGGTACTTTATTTTTCTACATTTATATCATATTTATTTATTACATATTACAACTGTGAAATTATTATTGTTTAGTCCCAAAATCTAGAATCATCTAGTAAATTATCTTAATGTGTTCCAATCTTTGCTTAATTCAGAGGTGAAGTTATATCACAAGCCAGCGACGGGGAATCGCAGTCTTCATTTAGAACCAAGTCACGAGAATCTCTCACCAAAAAACCTACCCGAGTTTCCATAACGCAACTCCCTCTCACCTACGAGCAGACACAGCGCGGGTGTCCCGCCCTGGTATATGGAGGAGGTAATAATATGTCATCCTGTGCTTAGAGATTGCTTTCAATCTTTTAACCCTTGAATCTTGTAATTTTGTATAGAGATGACTCCTTTCAATCTTACAATCTTTGAATCATGTCATCTTGATGAATATCCTTCAAAATTCAAGATTCTGAAAAAATTCTAAATTTGATATTTAAAAAACTAAATTTTTCCCCCCATACTTCTAATTGAAATTAGTTTTGAAGTTATTTGATGTCCATCCAAGCAAACAACAACTTAAAAACAGCTAAAACACAGAAAGTTAAGTTACCATTTGACTGGATGTATGAATGTATTATACAAGTTATCTACAAATACTGGAAATTTTGGCAAAATACTTGAATTTTTTCAATAAGATATTGTAAAAATAATAAGCCTCTTCTCATTGAGTGAAATGTCAACTATGACAGTTTGCATCAACATTTTGAGACCCCTAATATTTATAATTTGAACAGTTACTGATAGTTCTAGTTTAACCTCCCCTTGAATACTCTCCCTCTGGTCTGTCTTGTTTGTTACATAGGTAGTTGACCTTGCAGTGGGGATGTTTTTCCACCTTGTGTATTCTTAGCCTCTACCATAACACACTCCCTCTGGTCTGTCTTGTTTGTTACATAGGTAGTTGACCTTGCAGTGGGGATGTTTGTCCACCTTGTGTATTCTACAGCCTCTACCATAACACACTCCCCCCTCGCCCAATGTGAATACTCTGCAGAGCCCTATTGTTTATGTTGTTGCCTTGGTGTGTAAGAAGAAATGCCCAAACTCATTGCCAAATACCTATCAAGATTTTCAGGTGTAAATGTAGTTCTCTTTTCTGACAAAATATTTTATATGGAAATAAAATTCTCTCGACTTCAAATGAAGCTATCGGGTAAAACTTCAGACAAGCTAGCTCAGCTGATTTAAAATTTACTTCTGGGAGGAATGTAGTTTGTCCTTCTAAGATTCCCGCAATACTTTCCATTACTTTTCATCCAGGGTTTTGCTGCAATACTCGGTTAAGTTTGTCGACGATGACTGGGCGAACTGAACTAGAAGCCTGCTTCAGGTTTCCTTCTATTATCTGCATTATGCTTAGAACTTTCACAAGAGGTAAATCCCTAATCTACAAAGCCATTATTACTCCAGGAAGGTCCCCAAAATGGGCTTTTTACATATGCCAGACCAGTAGAACATTTGAGCAGGAGTTAGCAGCGTTTACTTCTGAAATGGAGACAACTTGTTCCTCATCAAATGTTTGGAATACCTACAATCAAAACAATCGATTTAGGAAAACTCACCGCCCCTTCAATATATCGTGTTCTACAAGCATAACACATTTACAATTTGTCATTAATGCAGATGGATAGGTGAACTCAATGTAACTAGTGGTAAGCGCGTTTTGTAATGTTAGTTTGTGAACGCACCTAAAAATAGTATGTTACATACCTTTTGAAAGTCATCCAGATGATTTGCTTAGTACACTGCAGAATAAAGACATGTACCTCAACGCGTTAACACTGGCTGCGATGGTAAGGGTGTGTTGGGCAGAGTTGCCTTAAATGTGAAGACTTGTGATGGATCCTTTAAAAACCCTTTCTTGACTGCATTAACATTTAGAAAACCTGTTTTAATATCCTCAGTTACCCTATGAAAGGCATGCGCCAGACAAGTTATGGGAATTCACTTCGTGTAGAATACGTTACAGCTTGCAGCTGCTTTGAACATGTAGTCCACTTTAGTAACGTGTATGTCCTTTGGGAACCCCAGTTCCTCTGACGAGTCAAATCACTCACCACATCTTGTTTGCTAGAATCGCCGTTATAATTGTCCTACATCGCTCATTACAGTGCTGTGATTTTCCACCCCTCCAAGTTTGACCCATTTTCCACATCCGTGAAAAAATTTACTGTTACTACCCGGGGCCGCAGGTTATTACTTGGCCTGGGTGGTAAGACAGTGGAGAACATATCAGTGAAGTGTGATCATCAACAAACCATTACGAGTTGAGTTTTGTGTGTGTGTGTGTGTGTGTGAGAGAGAGAGAGAAAGAGAGATAGATCCTGTCACAAACACACTTGGAGGGGGTAGTGAAGATCAATGACACACATTCACTAACAATCACGCAAAGTGTACATCCTTATGACACGGATATTTGTTTGATTACTGTCACACCTTTATATTTGATCGGACCACGACTTAGATGTAATCAGCGCGATCTTTCTTAATGATCCTCGGTACAGTCTTCACCGTAAAGAAATACACTCACCAGTCAGCATCACAAATGCACCAACATTTACCACAACATTTGTATGTTTAGTCCGTGTGCCGTATAACTACGCAGCTGAAGAAATGTACTCACATTTTGCGTGGAGTGAAATTGGAAAACTCTTCTTAGTACAGCCATGCGTACCAAGTGCACTATTTATTCGTCACTAAACTACACAGGTTTTGGGCATATTGGACTGGATTTCCACATTCCGCGCAAATTTTAATATCGCAACTTGTGTGGGATTGAAATGTGAAAAGCTACAGGCAATATTGTATTTATAAAGTAATTAACGTTTGTTGGCATACCGATCCTAGTAGGGATTTGAACCCCTACCTCCATCCATCAGTGGCTGAGCTTGACATTTAGACTGCGTGCCAACTGGTGCAGTTATTCCCACTCTCTAGCCACACACAAATGTTTCCTGCCTGAGCATTTACGGTAGTGTGTGACCGGGCAAGATGTGTAACAGCATTTGCGTGGAAGCGAGGTTGGAAAAATCCAAGATAACCGCTACCTGTTTTCTGCCACTTAGGTAAGGCTTCTGTTTGAAGACATGTGACAAGGCAATTAAAGTAAATGATTATGTGTACTAGCATTTGCGTGGGAGTGAGGGAGCATTGACACAGCTCTGATTATGCAAAATCAGGGGCCTCTCTCCAAATGGAAGCCTTACAGTGATTTATAATCCTCAGTTAGAGGCGGCTATCCCCCCACAAAAGTCTACTAAAATTGGTTGTTTGGTACCTACCGTCAACATGTGGGGATGTAGGTATCCGTCATACCAACATGGACCACTGTTGGCGAAGATAAGGAGGAGTAAGGTAAAAATGTTCCTGCATTTACGTGGAGTGAGAGAGAGAGAAACCATTTAGTGAGAGCTAGTGACAGTACACCTCAGTGGAGATTCAACCTCCGACCTCCACCGCCATAACTAGATGAGTTACACGCACCCATTCTGGCTTAACGTCTATATATTAATTATGATAGTGTGGTAGGGATGATTAACAAAATGTTCAAGCATTTTATCTGTAAGAACAACTACCAACAGTTTACCCAGAAGGGATTTGATTCCAACATCTCCCACCAGAATTAGATGAACCTGATATTTAGACGGCGTGTCCACAGGGATTCAAACCTTTATATCTTTCACAGAGCTAGCACCGCTAATGTCTGTTAAAACGGGCGTCCAATCAAATGCTTCCATCCATTGGTTGAGTGCACCCCGCATTTGCGAAAGCGAAAATATAAGGCAAAATCAAAAAGGGTTTTATCGGTTGAAGCTGATCGACCAGATTTTCCGTTTGATATAATTAGACCAGGTAAAGTGTTTACCCGCATTTGTTTGGAGTGAGAGTTGAAAACAATTTGGGAAAATCAATCTCAGTACACCAGAACGGGAATCAAACGCTGATCACTCTGTCATCGGCAGGCTGGTATAACACGATAGTGACGCCTTAGACAATGCGACCAAGTGTTAAAATAAACAAACTAATTATAATTGGCATTTTCACAGGACTAACACCATAAATCCGTAAATTGACATAATAATGTACATTATATTGTACAGTATGGTATATACTTAAGAAAGCATCCCAAACAACTATGGTAATTGTCGAATTGTTTGTTGCTTCAAGCACCTTTGAAACGACCAAGTGAGGTTTCCTAGGACCCATAGAGTCCAGTTTTCCAACCACAACATTCGCAACATATCTTCCCCGATGGTCAGTAGTTTCATCAACAGTAGCTCATAATTATGACTCTCCATCTTTTTTCAGATCTTCTCAACTGTCTTGAAGGGAATAAAAAGAACGTGTGTCGTAAATGGTTCAAAATCACCAGTTTAAAATAATGAACTGAAGAAAATACAAATTATTTAAAATAGTTTACCCATTTTGTTTATTAACTAATCATAGTTTTTTTGAAGTGCTCAGTAGATATTTTTTGTTTGAAGCTTAGTTAGTTATTTTCCATGTTGATATTTAGCTAAGCAGATTTAGTTAAATTTTCAATAAAAAAATATTTCAACATCAAGTGGGTTATTTGCCATAATTAATATTAATTTAAGTAGATTTAGTTATATTTCAAATAAACTGTTTCGACACTAAGAATAAAATGGGAATAAACGAATCTATGTTGAAGCTCAAATAAGATAATGTGTACATTAAAAATTTACAATACATAATTTTTTTAATATGCCAGAAAGAAAAACTGCAATTGTATTAACTTACAAAGAAATAATTTGAGTGCAAGTATTATTTCTTCAAAGTTTATTCGTCTGGTATCTTCATGGTAATATAATTGTTGATAAAAGCATTGAAATCTGTATCCCCAGAATCTTCCAAATAATATTTGCAGCTAATATTGCAGAGCATAAGTCAGCGGAAAATTGCATCGGCATCATTAATTCAAGGAAAAAATAGTTGGGATTTTGTTATATTTCTGGAATTCTTAATATGTATTGAGGTATTTTTTTGCATTTTACCTAAACATTATGAATGGGAATTTTCATCCATGAATCTATGTGTATTCTACAAATTAACAGAGTATCACTGAACAAGAGAATTCATATTTAAAAATATATAATTGGTAAGATTGTTATGTTATGCGTTGGTACATATATCCACTTTGTCGTTGAATTACTTCAATAAGAAATGAAACTTAGTTTGAGTTATAGAAAAAAAAACGTGGTTTACTTTTTAACAGTAACTAAAATATTTAATAAAAACCTCGAGTTTAAAAATTAACAATTTCATTTCCGTTATTGAAACGGTAACTTATCTCTTTGGAACATGCTTGACCAAAAATTTTTTTGCCATCCGTTGTGAAATTCCTAGCACCACCAAACCATCGTCTTACTAATAGGTACAATTTAACATCATTTCTCTTTAGGCATTTCCTATATGTTTTAATAAACTACAATTATGCTCTGATCGATGTAATGCAAAGAAATATTACTAAACAGAGACACACACTTAACGTACAGCTATATTACAAAATACAAAACCATTGAATGGACTGACACTAATGTGCACATTTCAGTAATAAATATTTGTATTTTTGGTACTTCTGGAATGCTGAAACACTTTTTGAATCTCAGAAATGGAAAAGGGGTAAGTCGGCTATGTGTGGGGTAACTGGGCCAGAGGTGGACCCAGTTACCCCAGACCTATGGCCCAGATACCCCAATCCGCACTTTTTTTGGAGGTAAGTGGGCCATCCCTCTTCATCTCAAGTGTTAAGGTGATAATGAATTCCAACCACCAAAATAACTTAGACTAAACCCATTTATTACACAAATAATTACAATAAACAACAAAATTGTACAGTATATCCTCTTATAACGTTGTGTTCCTGATAAACGCAACTTCATATAAAACAACTTTATAAAAGTTATGTTTTCCCATAAGAACCAATATTAAGTGTAGGAGTTAGATTTCAAGGCCCCCCAAAATACTTACAAATACAAGTAGTGTCATATTGAGGAAACAGCTCAGGACAGGAGTACATTTAATTTCGGGACGTGGATGGGACTGGCTCATCACTCATGATCTTCTCCCCCTCATGTTTCACCATGGTGTCCACTGGTTGAAAGAATGTGTGGATAGTTGGTTGCTTAGCGGCAAGTTTCTTTTCTTTGTAAATTTCTTGGTAACATGTAAGGCCCGCCATGACAGTCCTGTGCACTCTCACGCTGTGTTCTACTTCAGGGTCTTCATCGGCCTACATCTGAAGTCCTCCTTAAATGCGGTGAAATGCAGTAGCCATGCTCTTCGTATTAAATGTGCGTGAAGGCTTGTCCTCTTTGCTGTCAGATTCAGGGCTTGGATTTTGGGCCTGCTCTTGTAGCTCCTCGTTACTGAGTTCCTCAATCTCGGCGTCCACCATTTCTTCTATGTCCTCCATTTCCAGATTGTGGAAGCCTGCTTCACGAGCAATGTTGAGGAGATCTGTGTTTGCACTTGGCACAATCTCTTCAAATCCTCTATAATCTTTTACGCATTCAGGCCATATATTTCACAACACCGCGTTGAGGCATGTATGGGAAACCTCTTGCTAAGTCATGGATATGTTGTTGATGGCGTTAAAGAGATTGTAGCTCCACCAATACTCCTTTATACTGGTCTTGTCTTCACCATCTGTAGCTGCGACAAGTTGCTCAAACGTACACCGCAAGTAGTACCACTTGAAAGTGGCAATTACACCTTGGTCCATTGGTTGGATTAGAGCCGTCGTATTGGGAGGGAGGAAAACAATCTTCACATTCTCGTCCAAGTCAGG
>CABFWB010007948.1:7569-20952 GCA_902151455.1 Timema bartmani
TTTTTTTACAAAATTGAAATCTAGGGAACTTTGCCTTTGGAATTAATTAATCTTTATCATTAAATAGAGTCCATTAATAGGCTATATATATATATATATATATATATATATATATATTGTAAATCTCTAGGCCTTTGAGGCATTTAAAACCTTTCGCTTGCGTTTAGAAAGTTAGCACTGAAAGCGCGTCCTTGGGACACGTTTGTTTATTCATTGGTCGCTAGACTTAGAAAATGTGAAATCTTCTTTATACCTGAAGTTTTGTATGTAACTTTGATTGGCATCATTCATGACTATTATAAATGTTAGGACTTACCCGCCTCTCGGGAATTAGGGAAGATGGACAATTTTGATGTTTATGGCTAGTAGAGTATGTATGCTTAGGTGCAGAATTCTATGGTATTTATTCTTATATTTTGATGAACTATATTAGGAAATTATTGTTACTAGTGAGGGGTTCGATATGAGTTTAGAATGTTAATATGTTTTGGTCCATTTAAGTTACGATACAAGTCAGGGCTTTCCCGCCTTACGGGTATTACGCATGATAGGTTAGGTTACTGTTCAGGGTTAGATTAGAGCATATAGTTATGTGCATAGTTATGTTACTATTGATACGGTAACCGATGTTAATAATTTTTGTACGAGTGTATTATTACTATGGTAACTATGCGCCGGTTGGACTTTTGTTTACTGTTGTCATTTTGAAGGCCGAGAGTGTTTTATACACAGTAAGGCCAACTGACCAACAAACAAAGACCTTCGATTGAGTTAGGCGCTACTATACAACTTATTAAACAGAGGGCGTATTATTTGAACTTTGGATTTCTATCTTTACTATTCTACTGCGAATTGTTCACAATTGTTGAAATTTATTATGTTAATATTTTTCTTCTTATATTTATATAATAATAAACTGGCTTTATAGCCTTTGGTCATTATTCTTTTATCATTCTTTACATCTTTTTACACATGCAACCTTGTTCCTGAAAATTATTAGAGTTACTCTCCTGGTAGATCTATTTTAAATTAGGTCGTCTTATTTTGATACTTTGGGTTCAAATAATGAGTTTGTCAAATGAGAATTTCCTGCTGATCACTATATTTTGTAAAAATTTTGCACTTTGCTCTTCACTCTAGCTTACACGCTAGTAAGTTCAGGTAACCGGGGAGCATGGTGCAGCTGGTACAGCCTTTGTATGAAACCAATCATTTGTTATTTCAGTTGTAAAGCATGCATTGTGAGAACTATAATAGTGAACGGGAAGATTTTTCCGTCACTTTTTTTAGTGCCCTAGGAGTTTAGCTTTTACTAATAACTGTTTTAAGCAAATGGCTACCATCTGCATTCGCACACAGCAAAGCTGACACACGGTCCTTGTTTATTTTTCTTCCAGGCGTAGCTTTCTCAGCTTTTGAAGCTTGTGTTTTGGCAGGTAGACTTCTCCAAAACAAACGAGTCACGTCAAAATTATAAATTTGGCTCAACTGATAACCCTCATTTTTAATTTCCCCACAAATGTTCTTGTTTGAAATGTTGTGGCGTCGACAAAATCCAAGCATCCAACCAGAACTTGCTTTAAATTGTTCAAGTCCCATCTGTACAACCATTCCTCTAATTAATCTATTTACTAATTTATCTAATGATTTCTTATAACATTGTAATAAAAATGTTTAAAACTATATTATCTTTGATATAAATACAATAGTATATGCATAATACATTGTCCGAGTAATTTACTCAATCCCAAAATAATCCTTCAATCAATAGTAAATTTTAATAATTGGTTCAACCTCACCGGTTCGTTTTATTTTCAAGATCATATAAGACATAGCTACCCTAATATATATATATTGCTTAGAATAGAAATATCAATGAGGCCCACAGTCTACAGTTTGCAGGGGGCCTCAAATTGCTTAGGACTGACCCTGAGGTTTTTTCATTATAGTTATGTTCACTCTATGAGAGGTGAGCGAGTTTAAGACAGGACTCTGGAGTTGAACAAATAAAAAATACTGGAAAGTCTGATAGGGCATTAGTATTAATTACAAATGGAAAAAATAGTTCCTGAAATTGTGGCAAAACCCCCATCAACAGAGTCTTGTGGTGAGAGTTCTGGAATGGGCAGTAATGATATGGAACACTGGAAAGGGTGGTGTAGTCTTGGAGAACATTTTTAATGCAAGTGGTTGAAGTAGAGAGTTTGAACGTTCAAGAATAATCCAGTAAAATATAGAGCTGGAACTAGCTAAGTTGATACACACGAATACATAGCTGAACATAATGTGGGATGAGAGAACTGGTGTTTTGATATTTCAATTTTGAAGGGTTATATCAAATTCTAAAAAAGATATACTTTATGTAAATTTGGTGCTGGTAAAGGTAATAAAGTAAAAAAATGAAAAATGTAAATAAATAAATAAATAAATTCAAGGATGATTTTTGCAAATAAATAAATTCAAAGATGATTTTTGCAAGTTGCACTATGAATGCATTGCTAGGCTGAAAATTTGGTAGGAGAGTACTGTTCAGTAAATTGTTGTATTAATCAATAAGTATAGTGTTTGAACACCTTTCCACCTTCCTAATTATTATTTTAGGGTAACCAAGAGTTCTCTTGTAGACCAATGTATGCTAAGCCATGACACTTAATTGTTAATTTGGTAAATACATTTGTATTTATTATTATATTCAATTTATTTGTTGAATTTAAATACATTAATTTATTTCATTTAGATTTCAAATACATTTCATTATTAGAATGCTTTGTTTTTCACCAGAATTATGAGCTAGACCGCGAGAACTTGCAGCTGCTGGCTTTGCGTTTGTCATGCAAAGCTCACAGTCTTCACAATGAGCTGCGCCATTGTTCAGACTCTCCACCTTTAGCGACACAGATTTTGGCAGATGTAGCCAGCATCATTACTGCTGTCAAACCTTTTGTCTGCTGGCTTGATCGGTAACTACAATTATTAAGGAAATATATAAAAATAATAGAAAAAGCAAAATTTTTGCAATAGTGATGTCAATGAAAATTGTGTCAAAAATAAATCTACATGTTACTTATTTTGAATCTGAAAAAAAAAAAATCACTATTGAATTGTAAAAGATCTTATAAGATCTTTAATTCAACAGTTTTCATGAATATTAGGACAAATAATTTCTAATATTTTAAACTGTACCTCTACCTTGTAGACTACAAAAGCTTTACGAAAGCTAATTTTTGTATATATAAGACTTAACTTTTCTTGTATAAAAATCTTGTAAACAACTTTCAGATACCTGTAAATAGTATTAGTTTAGGATGCTGATCTGTTTTGACTTATGGCCATGTTGGCCTATTCAAAATAAAATTTCATCTTTACTACCTACTTAAATTTTAACTTTTTGTAGTTACAAACAGTATTTTTGAAATAAGAGGTTGTAAGCTATCTTTTTGTTCATGTTATTTTATTAGATCGCCATTTTCTGGTCAATTTGACTACCAAGAGTATAAAGCCAAGCTTCTTCGTCTTAGTCTACAAATAGCCACATGTGCACAAAGAGATAGATTTGCTGAGCGGCCAGTAGAGGAAATCCGCTCGAGCTGTAAGGAGCTTGCCAACTTAGCTGACAGCATTATTCAAGATATTGTGGATCCACTTATTTTACAACCTGCCTCTCTAGACTTGGCCACTCTCAAGAAGAGAGCTGGCGATGATTTGGTGAGAATAAAATCGTTTTAAACTAAAAAAAAATGTTAATTGCAACAAATATATAGTGTCCAGCTAGGCCTTTACTATATTTTATGTTCAGCAATCCTAGTCACCCATCGGTTGAATTCTAATACATTTATAATATCTAACAATATATTTGCTCTAGGGATTTTTTATCTTGCCATCATTCCATGGAGTTCACCAGATTGCAGAGATAAAGTTCAGCTCTCCAGCTCATCAATGTGGCAAGATTGAAGATGGGGATGAGGTTGTGCAAGTTAATTATCAGACTGTGGTAGGTGCTTTTTGGTTTTATATAATTAACACTACATATTTTATTAGAGAGTTTTACTTATTACAAGCATGTGTTAACTATTTTTTTAAATGCATGCATATACAAAAATAAATAGCCTATTCAATTTTAACATATTAATTGTATGTTTTTACTGAAATTAAACCTGGCATACATGAGATGTGGGAGTTTTCAACCAAATTTGTAGCCGAGGGCAATAAGGGGGTAGTAATACAATTGACAAACGGGGCTCTCGTTTAGGTAATGTTCATTGGATATTATTTTATATAAATTACTAGTACCACTCAATAGAGTTCAAAAATATTTTAATATACAGATTTTGGAAGTAGCTGTCTAGTACAGTGGTCTAAAAGCCAAATTAGTTGAAGGGCCGGATTCATAAACCCAGAACATATTGCAGGATATACAAATGTAATCAGGTTTTCTTTTTATTTGTAGCTCATTTTATTTCCTTTTTGAACTATACACATTTTAATCATGTTAGTGGGGAAGGGTTGAAAAGATATAATATAGAGGAAATAACCGCATTTGTTTGGAGGTGGAGTAGAAAACCATTTGGGTAAACCATCCTTGGTACATCTAGCCAAAACTCGAACCCCTAACCTTCTTGCCACTTGCAAACCAGATCGGATAAGCCTGACGTTTATTTCATGTGCCCACCGTGTGTGGTCTCTACTAGCAATTTTATGCTATATATTTAAAATCATTAAATGTTTAACCAAAATAGTATTAAAACTTATATTTTTCCAAATGTATATGTGGGCCAGCGAAACACTCCAAGTAATCAATAGTAAAGTATAGCATTTTCTGAAATAGAGTTTTTTATTATTCAAAATTAATAATGTAAACAAACTAAAATTAAATGCCATCTGGCCATTTTTATTCACTTTGGCCTGCTTGTGCCCTAGACGCATTGCTGGAGACAAATAAAATACTAACAAAACTCGCCAACTCACAGTGAGAAGAGCTGTTTACTGGAGAGGGAGGTTTGTTTGTTATCAGCTGTCAATACTATCAATATAAAACCAGCATTTCACCCTAAATACAATACATTTCATTAACAAAGAAAGGATTTTAACACACAATATCAATGAATCAATCAAATGACATTCATACTAATGATGACAAATTATAAAAGACAAAAAATAGGACTGTTTAATCAAATGTAAACCACGACCAGAACATAGAAAATGTGATGGAAAAAGACCAATTTGG
This sequence comes from Timema bartmani, assembly GCA_902151455.1. Classification (NCBI taxonomy): domain Eukaryota; kingdom Metazoa; phylum Arthropoda; class Insecta; order Phasmatodea; family Timematidae; genus Timema; species Timema bartmani. Next base: position 12,794 of record CABFWB010007948.1, read on the forward strand.
ATCCAGAAAGGAAAAAGGAACCAGGGATGCCATTGGAATACTGAAAATAACTTAAAAAAGTGTTCTAGAATTTAAGGAACAAGTCTACATTGGTTTTATCGACTGGCAAAAGGCACCCGACAGAGTGAAATGGAAGAAACTGATGGAAATACTTAAGAAGATCAGCATCAACTGGAGGGACAGAAGGCGGAATGCAAACCTGTTCCTGGGACAGCGAGTGATGGCGAGGATTAATTATGGTGGGACCAACAGTGTAAAGATAAAAAGAGGATTGAGGCAGGGAGAGCTATTTGTCACCCAGTTTCTTCAACTTGTATGGAGAGTGGCTGGTCAGAGAAACTCTTGAGGGATGTGGCAATTTCAGGATAGGAGGACGCATCATCAACACAATAAAATACGCTAATGATCCAGTATTGCTGGGCAAACATAAAGAAGAGTTGCAGGAAATGATGGACCGTCTAGTGGAGTTAGGAAGAAGATATGGCATGGAGAAGTCAAAAGTGATACTGATCTAAAAAAAAACGAATAGCAGCTGAAAATCAAAATTGGAAAACACATAGCAGTTCAAATACCTGGGAATTCTGCTGACAAAGGATGCCTACAGCACCAAGGAAATTAGGTCAAGGATCACTATTGCCAAGGAATCTTTCAACAAGAAGGGATTACTGCTGACCAGCAAGTTGAGCTTAGAACTGAGGAAGAAACTGATGAAATGCTATATTTGGAGGATCACACTGGATGGAACAGAAACTTGGACTCTCAGAAAGATGGAAAAGAAATGGTTAAAGAAAAATTCTGGGAGGAGGCAGAGGACAGCACACATTGGCGATCTAAGTACACTGACTAAAGGAATGAACCTGTCCCTAAACAGAACATCTACTACTACTACTACTACTACTACTACTACTACTACTACTACTACTACTACTACTACTACTACTACTACTACTACTAATTACTATTACTATTACTATTACTACCGCTACCGCTACCGCAGCCGCCGCCACCACCACCACCAATAATAATAATAACAATAACTATAAAGGTAGTGCCTTAGGTTGTCATGCTCTCTTCTACTATATACCTATATCCCTAGTAAAAATATGAGCCAATCATAAGCTGAAATTGGCTAGTAGTATATATTTTGCATTTTTATCACTATTTAACCAATGCCATTTGAAATGCTGGTAAGGCACAAACCTATTTATAAATTTATGTTAGGGACCCATCAATTCCGGGATTTTTTATAAAGCATATTCTTAGCAAAATAGTAAAACAACTCTTTTGTATGCTATTCAGGATACTCATATTTCCGGTTAGTGGCTTTACTATTTCTTTGACACGAGGGGCAAAGTTCGACAAGAGTAGAAGAAATTTTATCAAGGGAAAGTAACTAATTTTTTTTGTGTATTAATTTTGATTTTTAACTAAGATATAAATTATTTGAGCTTATCCATTGTAAAATATAGGTAAGTACAATTTTACAAAAAAACCTTGCTACACAAGATGCATAGAATAATTAAAAGTGTTTAGCCAAGTTTTAGAAAAATTTAAAGGGAAATAACTATCAATAACTTAAATATTTACAAAGTTTCCAGTTCTTGTTTTAGCTCTTTATAAAAATGTGTATTCTGTTCTGATTCGACTCCCTGACCCCTGACTACAAAACTCAACTATGCCATGATTAGTGTTTGACCCTCCACTTTGAAAAAATAGTCTGATGGGCTTTAAAAGGTAAATTATAAAAGGTTAAATGTCTATTCATAGATTGAAAAATGTTGCCTGGACACTAGAATTGGACCTGTAACTAGTGATGGGCACAATCGAGTAAAAGTAATCGAGTAATTCGATTGTGTTGTGTAATCGGGAGTACTCGATTCTTCCGGGATTACTCGAGTAACTTTACTCGGACCGTGTTATTCTTTTATATTCTCTTTTCTTACCAGATAAGTAAGAATCGACCTTATTGGCTAGACTGTTTACCACGCTATTTCTATTTAAAAGGTATATTCCCTTAGAGCTCATTTTTCATCAACAGTTTCCACTGCCACGCAAAAATGACCCTTTATGGTTTAAACGTTGCACATGCATTCTCAATACAAATTACTCGCAGATGTAAAGTACACAATCGAAAAGCATGCTACTAGCTAAACGTATCACATTTCCGATTCTTTTCAAAAGTACTCGATGAAAGTTACTCGATTCTTTTTACTCGGCACCTCGGCAGTCTTATTTTCACAATCGCATTGACGAAACTAGATATTGTCTTTCTTAATTATTTTAATTTCTCCTTAGTAAAATATGATTATTTATAAATTGAAACTAATTAGAGTAAGATACAAAACAAAAAAAACCCAATTGTTTTCACTTTTAAAAAGGTACAATTATTATCAATTTCTTTAACATGAACGTTTAAATAAAAGTTTATTTTATTAAAAAGAGCACAAAACAATTTTTATTTGTGAGACATTTCTTAAAACGCATACTTTCATATTGACTGTAGATGTAAAGTGAAACATGAAAATAAGGGGGTGGAGGTCAGTGCCGAGTGCCTACTACAGGAAGAGATTATGGACTTGTTATTAGTATAGAATTCCATTGCAAGACTTCCAAGTAATATTGTCCAACCGATTGCCACGAGACAATTCGAGTAGATGATTTGCTAAAAATTACTCGAGTAATTTTACTCGATTACTCGATTATTTTTAAAGATAATCGAGTAATTACTCGATTCTTAGAATTACTCGATTGTGCCCATCACTACCTGTAACCCTTATTGCATGCAGATGTCATTTTTCAAGCTACAAATATGAAACGATGGGGCTGTATCCATTAGGATGGGCCGAAAAAAATTAAATTAATTTCATTTTACAATACCTCCCGAAAGTTGAATTTTATTATATTAATCAAGAGTAAAAAATTTCATTAAATTTGAAAAATATCTTCTTCTGCCATTTACCAGCTATTTTATATTTACAATATAAAACCAAATAGTGTAATCATGTAATACCATTTCCTGCTAGTGTAATATTTCTATTCAATGACAGAGGCACATAATTTTGCTATGAAAACCTCTTGGAACTTATTTATTGATGATTGAAATAAGATACAAAAATATTAGTCAGCATACTCGCATGATTGATGAGCATGAGCAATGAGTACGCTGTCAGCTGCCTCTTATCGCTCTAGTCTCCGTTATGACTTCGCCTTTGCCCCCTACACTTTCGCCACGGTAAGCAAAATAAGCAACAGCAGGGAGGCCGGGAGCACTATACCCTGATTTTTGTTGGAAGAACAGTATAGAAAATTCAAATATATTTCTTTGCAAACAACATTGATAACCTTTTATTGTATTATTTGTGTTATTTTATAGGTATTAATAATATATATCTAAAGTGATTGCTGAAGATTACATGACTTAATGTAAGAATATATTAAAATGGTTTTAGTAACTTTAGTAACTAGCTTCTACTGTTCTTCCTACCAAAATTATACTATAGCTAGTGGTTTTGCAGCTATCATTGCGCACGAACAAATATCGCTATTTCTATGTGTTTTCTGTGTTTTTATAAAAAAAAATCATAAAAATTGTGCGTCTTATGTGTCAGTGACTACATGAACAATTTAATTAAAACTTTCTCTAAGTGATCTTGCTTTGTGTGACATGGCTTTACTGAATGATTGTGACGAGCTTAAATAGGACTAGAAGTAAAGTACAGTGTCCAATTTTTGGCAGTCCTAGGGATCTTAGTAAACTCCTTTTACCAACAATAGAAGTTGTTTTGAGATGTTATTTGTAATACGGTATGACTTGGAATTTAAAATGTCTGGAAAAGAGCCTACTTTTTGTGAAATATCTAAATTAATATTAAAAAAATTGAAGAAATTAGGAAAACAGCTTCATTTCCTACTTTATCACACGATTGTGTACTGCAACTGCTTCGCAGCTACCATAATAAGTACCTAAGCCTTGTAATATGTATGAAATAAAGTGCATTGAGCAAAAACAATTTGTAATAAATAAAGTGATAGAATATTAGGAAAATGGTAGAGCACAAATAAAAGTAAAAACACTAACACATATTTACACACACTTTGATATTTCAATGCTATAATAGCATCTTCCTCAGGAAGTAGTATTATTAGACTAAGCCGGATGTTGTATTCAGTGACGCCAACTTGATTGGTAAGGATGAAAACTTCTCTGGTGGAGTTGAAATTCTCTGACCACGACCAGGCGACATTTCTTGATGTAGACATTAGGCTGTCAGATGGCCACTTCAAAACTTCTGTGCATCTTAAACCCACTATTAGAACACAATATCTCCATTTTGATTGCGGCCACCAATTCAACACTAGAAGATCTATCCCATACAGTCTTGCCATACAGGCTCACCGCATCTCCTCCAATCCAGAAAGTCTTCAAAACCACCTTGAAAACCTTCAAGATGCCTTTACAGATAGAGGATACCCTAAACCTATCATTAATAACCTACTTCAACTAGCTGAAACTCCACAATCGCCCAAACCTGAAAAAACAGATACTATACCTCTAGTGACTAAGTACTACCCAGGCCTACAAAAGATAAACAAAATATTAGCGTCAGGTTTTCACATAATTGGAAGCATCCAGCCGTACCAACAATATTCTCAAAAAACCACTAGTCCTTGTGTATAAACAGCCTCCATCACTTAGAAATCTTATGGTACACCCTAAACTCAAAACTGAAAATGACACAACCTTCATTTAACCACAACAAGGCTCTCAACCCTGTAACAAAACAGCTTCAAAACCTGCCAAAATACATCATCCAGCAGCCACTTTCTCTAGCAACATCACCAACTCCATCCATTACATCACAGGCAGTACCACATGTGAGTCCACGAACCTAATTTTACCAACTAGAAAGCCAACCATGTACTGCACAATATGTTGGCCTCACCACAGAAACTCTCTGTAAATGAATGAGTGGACACCACCATGACACCAAAATCAAGAATCCAGAAAAAAAAGTTTCAGCACACTCCTCCACTCATAACCTCAACTTGAGTACTGCTACACTATCAAAATGTTAAAATCATTTAACAAGACACAATGTAATATGTCTTAGTTAAAAAAATGGGAACGGGCACATCAATGGATCACAAAGTCTAGAAAACCACCCAACCTAAATATTCGCTAATTTCAACCCAGAGGCTACACCAGCACCACCTACCATCCATAGAGTGATAGAGAAACATTCAAAAAATTTCAACTAACCCTTGTAAGATAGCCTGAAGCCAAACCAAATCCAAACTACGACATCAGAGTTGATACTTTTAGATCTATAGCAAGCAAATTCTTTGACATCACTGCTTGTAAATGTGTATATTCTCAATGTATTTGTGAAAAAAATAGGAAAGTACCTATCAGAGAGAAGTCGTTTCTTTGTGATCAAAGACCATCAAGAAGAATGACTTTGGGAAAAATTGAATTTATTGAAACAAATAGGCTGAGAAGAAAAGAAGAAAGAAAATATAAACAGGCCAAGAAGTTGTTTAAATCTAGCGTTGATGATTTTACACAAATTATGATGAAAAAAATAAATTTCAAAATACTAAGTCATCTACATCAGAATTGGAATCATCTTTGCACGAGGAAGCTGTGTATATTACACAACCTTCCAGTTTCAAAGTTTGTGAATGATGTGTTCAAATGAGATTGCAGCTTCCAACACTAGCAAGAGTGTGTGATAAATGTGGTCTATCGGATATATCAGGTGCAGCTATTGCTTCAGCTGTTTTACAAGATGTTGGAGTGATAACAGGCAAAGGATTGCTCAAAAGTAACTGCTAAAAATAAATTAAGAAGAATTCGTCAAAAAACTCTCAGTGAAGAATTTAAAACCTCATTTAAATTAATAAAAGGTATCTTCTTTGATGTTAGGAAAGATAAAACTTTAAGTCAATAAAGAAAGAAGAGTGACACTACCAAAGAACTTTTGTAGAAGAACATATCTCTCTTATTGAAGAACGAGGTTATTTCTATTTAGGCCACATTACACCATCTTCTGAACCGGGAAAATCGATTGCAAGAAGCATTTCGGAGTTTTGTTTTGAAAGCAGTTTAAACTTAAATGAACTAATGGCTATTGGTTCTGATGGCACTGCTGTGAATACTGGGAACAAAAATGGGGGTATTAGGTACCTAGAACTAGAACTAAAACGTCCATTGCAGGGGTTAATGACATGCAAATGAAACTCCCTTGAGACACTTATTTAACTAGCTTTATGGAGCCACTACTGGACCTTGAGAGTAATCTGGAACAATTGGAAAGTTACTAGAAAATTGTGAGGAGCTTCCATTTGTGAAGTTTGGTTAAATCAACTGTCACCAGAACTCAAAGTGAGTGATTTAAATAATGATTAAGCTTATTTATATGAAAGGTGTAAAGCTATTTCATGGGGTATGTGTGCTATAAATTTAGCTAATCATCTTCCCAGGGAAACTGGCTCATTCTTGGTGGCAATCAACAGCAAGACTTTATGTAGGAAGCGATAATTCTTCTTTAGATCTAAAAAAATTGTTTGAATTTATAATTAGTATGTGTGCCAATGTGGTTTGAGATCAAAGTGCATTTTTCTTGTAAAGATCGTAACCGGCACATTTTCAAAACAGTACAACTATCACGTTACCAGAGTGATGAACTTAAAACAGTTGTCGGCCCTCTAATACAACATTTTGCTTACTTTAGCCATCCAGAAAATATTATTTTGTCTATGATAACTGATAATCGTCAGTATGTTAAAGAGCTTGGATTGAGACACATTATTAAGGCTAGCAAACAACACACATTGGACATAAGACTGTTTGTTATTCCTAAATTGAACTTCAAGGCCAAAGATTATAGTGATCTGATTTACTGGTACGAGTGTGATTTTATGTCTCCTCTGATTTTAGCTAGCCTGTAAACGACGATCTTAAATCCTTAATGAATGAGAGCACTATGCCAAAGGTGGAGTTTACAAGTTTTCCTTGTCACACACAGGCTTTAGAGAGGCATTTTCTTCAGTAGCTGGTACAGAGACCAGGGATGGTTTTAATCGAAGAAGAATTAAGTCACAAGAAACTATGCAATGTTTTGAGAATAAAGCCCAATTTAAAATAGTCTAACACACTGCCTTTAAATGGTGTTAATGTTAAGCATATCTAACAATAATTTTAAATATATTTTTCACTAACCGATGGTGTATAGTGTATACAACATAAATATGAAAGACAGTAAACAAACTTGTGAATTTTTAAACGTTTTCACTAGTTTTATTAATTTTATTATATGTCTTTAGTTAAAATTATTCATAAGCATAAGTTATGTTTATTTGTAAATATCTATAATAAAATATTTTCATAAAAAGGTGTACTATGGTATTTTTAAATTATCTTGTTTATTTATTAAAACTAAGAGCTATCAAAATATTATGAAAATGCTGAGTTGTTAATGTAGATAGTAAGAGTTTGATAGAGGGCAGAAGATGTTATTTTTTTTAAAAATAAAAAAATATGGTCACTATTTAATATAAAATACTACTTTTGGTTGCTATTGTAGTTTCAAATTCCCAACATTTTTTAAAAACGTTAATCTCAGCCCACCCTAATATCCATATCCTAAAGATCATTTCCATCTTTTAACATAGCTATTTATCTACAATTAATTGTACAGCTGCCTTTATTCCATGTTTTTTGTCTATTTTTGTTTTCTGTAGACCTTAGTTTTTTTGGCCAATGCTTAAACTTTGTCCTCCTATATATACTTAATTTTTATTTTATTTAATCATTTTCGTGTCTTTAGTTCGTTTTACAATAAGTTTTGCATTAATAGTTTCCCAAGAAACCTTTATTAATCTAATTTATTGTGTTGTATTATCCAACTCTTAAACTGCGTTAATTTTGTTTCTTTACTAGGTGGTTTAGGCTATATTGACAAAGTAAATTGACAGAATTAACTTTTCCAAATTCATTGGAGTTTAAATATTTTTCAAGTGTACTGAGGATATTTTTCCTTAAGGGCATTACTACCACTGGCAACTCTAGAGTTTCGCATGTATACATGACTTCAGCTTTATTATGGTAGTGTACGTCAAGCAGCCTTGTTGTGTCGGCACAGAGGCACAGACGTAAG
>CABFWB010007949.1:0-13219 GCA_902151455.1 Timema bartmani
TTTTGTTGAGGATATAGATTCACTTCGGAACTATGTGCCAAAACAGTGTTTTGTTGAGGATATAGATTCACTTCGGAACTTTGAGCCAAGGCAGTGTTTTGTTGAGGATATAAATTCACTTCGGAATTTTGAGCCAAGGCAGTGTTTTGTTGAGGGTATAGATTCACTCCAGAACTATGCGCCAAAGCAGTGTTTTGTTGAGGATAAAGATTCATTCCAGAAGTGTGAGCAGTGTTCGTCATTATCTTAGTCAAGTATTCCTTCTGGGAAGCAGTCATCTGTTCTCTGGTTGCAGCACTTTGGTTCATCATCTCCTGAAGGAACTGCTGTTGCAGTTGAAGTTGATACATGAGCAGTTCCCCAGGCAACAGTGCATTCCCACCAAAGTGTGTGTTTAATAACTGGGGGAATTGATGAACCCCAAATGGGTTTTGCATATTTTTCTGAGGCATGGCACAATTCGCTTGCATGGGAGCTGCTTGTTGATATAGTTGAAATGTAGTCGAGGTTTGGTTTGCCTCCCTGCTTTCTTGAGGCATATTTGTGGACAGCTGATCACATGATAAGGTCATGTTTGGATGGAATGCCGGATAATAAGCATTACTTTGTGCTTCAGCACCTACCACCATATTGGTGGCATTATTGACACCTACACCAGGCTGTACTAGAGGCAAAGTCTGTGGGAACGGATATATCTTGGGGTCCCCGCCGGCTGAAAGTCTCATTCCATCCATGTTCTGGTCAATGTACACCATTTGTTCCAAGAGAAGTGGCATGACATGGGGCATATCCAAAATGTCTTTGTTTGAAACAGAATTTGGGTGTTCATTATTCTTGGGAAAGAATGGGTTAGATGCAGTATCACCTTCACTAATAAATGACATGTTTTCAGTTTGACCTGATACATTCAACCAATTAGGCACATTTGCGGCCATGTTACTCATGTCACCAATGGAACTCGATGGTCTGTTTGGAATACCAGGCGGTAAACTGTTGCTTACCGTTCTAGATACCGTCGCATCAGCGACTGTGGTAGTCAGAGGTGTTTTATTCCCAACAGAACCAGAAATTGGTATCAATGGACTATCCACACAGCCATGTGACGCAGGAATAATGGAGTAGCCAAGGTTACCGTTAACATCAGAGCTACTCGACGCAGTATGGGGCATATGGGTGGGCACTGGTGCATCATTTACAGAGGAGGAACCACTGGATGTGTTTGTAATACTGTAGTGTGTGTCACTTTCACACACACGTGTTTTGTTTGTCATCTTTAAGTCATCAGCTTCAGACGACAAACACTCCAAGGAAGAGTCTTGAGAAAAATGTGATGTGGGAATGAACCTAAGAAATTGCTCAACACAAATTTGGTCGCTAGATTCGTTGACGTGCGCTGACACCTCTTTACTTGCACGACCCGGAAGATCGAGTGAAGGAACATTTTCAGCCTTTTCTTCGCACTCTCTTTTAGTTGTTTTTGTGTCATTTCTAAGATTATTTGTGTATTCGTTAACTTTTGTGTTTTCCTTATCGTTGACTTTACTCAATTTTTGCTTGCAATGTTTATTGATATTTTCATAGAGGTGAGCAGAGACGGTTGAATTCGGCTTGTTCTCTTCGACATGAGCAACCAGATCTTTCCTCACAGCCTTTTCTCCCATTCGCTTGTCCCCTTCATTATCAGACGCCTTGGAATCCCAATTTTCCTCAGTTTCTGAGGAAAATGATGAGGACTTATAAATTTGTTTCTTACCGCTATTTGTTGATAGAGTGTTGGATGAAACACTCTTATTTCTATGGAGTTCTTTAGGATATGTTTTAGCTCTCTCCTTTTGTGCACATTCTAATAAATCTTGCTGTGAATGGAGCTTGTTGTCATTGTATACAATCCAATCTTGATCTTCGTAGTCACCGTTCTTATCATCATAGGAAGATAAAGGTTTGGTTGTCTGGCCATTATTTCTTGCTTTACTTTTCAGTTTACTCAGTTCACTCAAAGAAGGGTCTTTTGTTTGGTATTTATCAAAGTCAGCGACCTCTTCTTGGTATTCTATCTGCGACGGGAATCTGAAATTGTGATAAAACAACATTAATAACGAGCAATGACGTTACAATGTTACTTGGAATCAAATTAAATAACCTAACATCAAGAACAAATAATGCTTAGTTTGAAAAATGAATGTAGGATAGAGAGTGAAAAATAAATATGTGATGTGGGGGTGTGTAAGTAACCATCTCCCCTTCAGGCGAGTTTTTCTCGAGTTAACTTAAGGTAATATAGCCTAGAATTTGTTTTAGTAATATTTAAAGTTGAGTTTTTTTTAAATAGATTAATGCCTAAACCATAAATACAAACATATTTGTTTAAGAATGACATTATTTTTTTGTAAATAAAATTATGATCATACAAATTTGGATTTTTAAATAAATTTAATAAAGTTATACAGGTTTTATATTTTTAAATCAGAAAAAAAAGTAAATATCAAGGAACTCTTAGCTGTGAAATTACATTTCAGAATTATCAAATCAAATTAATTAAACTAGGAATTTTCGCAATAAAAGTGAAAATTCTGAGTCCTCTAGTTTTTGAGTTTTGTAAAAAATCTTTGAACAGACTTCAGACAGCTACTAAAATACGAATTTAGTCAAACAAAATAATGAAATGTGTATATTGTAGACTATCTTTGGTGCTGACCTTGCTATATTATGTTTAGGTTCACATTGGATCACAGAGAAAATGTTATTTCTTGTGCACATTCATCGAGATTGCAAATATTCTGAGCAACAAATGGAGGCATTTTCTTAAACAAAACCAAAAAATCCCTAGGTTTATATCAAAACAAGACCTTGTATATTTTTCAAAAGAATAAAATACTAAATGTTCATACACAGTTTAAAGTAAAAAGGATGTAGCAGTTATCATCAACTGTTTCCAGCCTGTGGCCGGGTCAGTTAAGTAAAATGCCTCCATCTTCCTCTATCCTTCCATCATTATTCTCCTCTCACTTGAACACTTCCTGTTATCTGCTCCTCCCATCTCTACTACCTCATGTACTCCCTGTACCCCCAATATTTCCCTGATAACTTCATTCCTAATCTTGTTTCTCCTCACAAACTTCATTCCCATGTCCTCCACTTTCCTGGTCTCGCCTACATTCACTGGCTGTGTTTCTGCTGCATGTGTGACAATAGGTACAAAGTACGCCCTCTACAACACTTCCTTACACTTCAAGGGCACTTCTCTTACACACCTATATAACAACTCTCCATAGTAGTTCTCTTACACACCTATAGAACAACTCTCCATGCTGTTCTCTCTCCTACATCCAACTTTATAACTTTACTAGACCTTACCCTCTTCCTTGTTATTTCCATCATTCCTCTCTCTTTCACTTCCTCTTCCTTCTCCCCTAATACCACCAAGTCATCAACAAACATCATGGCTTCCATTCTTTCCTGCCACTTTGTTCATTACCATTTCCATTATCATAACAAGTAGTAATGGTGAAAGGGCACTCCCCCGCTTCGCTCCATTGTTTATTTGGAACCACTCCGTCCCGTCTTAACACAACTCCTGTTTTCCTCATACATACTCTTCACTCTCATTACAACTCCTCTTTCCACTTCAGCCTCCTCCGTCGCTTTCCAGACTTTATTTCTATCCACGCTATCACAACCTTCTCCACATCCATAAATACCATCACCAAGTCTTTCCCATGTTCATGCGGCAATGACCTTGGATAAAGGACGGGTGTGTAATGTATCAAAACTATCATTACTGTACTACTTATTTGGGAATCTTAGGGGTATTTTTAACGAGTAGTGATACTTCCTCACAATATTAAATCATAAGTCTAGTCTTAAAGTTTAACCTACATATTCGACTCCTCTTTAGTGCTCTTGTATTATAATTGTACCCAACAAGTTTTGAATATTTACTCATCATTTTTAGCACAGCATCTTACTACTCATTCAGGTTGTATACATTTGTACTAATTTTGATAATGTGTTAAGTATGAGCAAGCTTAAATTAAGGGGGAGTGTGACCACATTTGTATGGATGAAGAGTGGAAAACCATTTAGGTAAAACAACCCCCATCTCACCCAACCAAGGTTTAGATCCTGGTAGTCCAGTCTATTGCGATAGTGATGCCTTAGACCATACGACCACCAAAGCAGGTAAACTTAGTTGGGGATCCACTGTCCAGCCTAGATTCCCCTGGATGATAGTGAGACAGGAAGAGAATGTGGTGACGATGGCAGTGAACAGCTCAATCCATGTTGTTTACCTGGTTTTCTCCACTTGATATGTTAGCAAGCTGGCAGCAATGGCTTCATCCAACATAGCCTGTTCCTGTGACTTGACAGGGGGCAGGTTGAACAGCTCTGATCCACTCTTCTTACTCCAAGCATTATCTGGAGGGGGAGGGGCCTGAGTGAATCTTGGGCGAGCTACACAGGGAAGAACAAGATGTTACAACCTGACACATCGATGGCACACTAATCACGCAACATCTCAGTAGTAAGTGTTATATTAACTGTCCAAGTCAGGGCGCTCCAGCTCCTCCAGTGACACCGTCGAGAGTTCTCGGTTCCCTTTCTTGCGACCTTTCAGCTTCTCTGACCGTGTTCCACTAAAATACACCACCTCTTGGTCCTTGTGGGGCAACATCTTCATGACTGCGTGTCTCTCCTTCTGATCCCTGGAACAAGCAAACATGGCTACAATTTACTTTATTATGTTTATAAGAGGAATTTACTTGATTAGGTCTAGGACTACAAGAGGAATTTTCTTGGTGATGTCTAGAAGCAAGAGGAATTTACATGGGTATTTCTAGAAGGTAAAGGAATGTAAACCCTATGCATGACTTATTTGGTGCTGCCTGACAGTTCACAGCTGACAGCTGACGGCTTTGAAACGTTACCAGACCAAATTATTAATCCCTACGTTGAACCATATGATCTACAAAAAACATGTGTTTAACAGCTGTAACTTCTGACAGTCAAATTTAGGTATATACCTAAATGTTGAGTGTCAGAAGTCAGCTGTGAACTGTCAGTCAGCACCAAATAAGTCGTGGAGCTACTGTACCTGGTTATTTCACTGTGGTCCTGCATGTTCCTCTTCCATTCCATGTTCCGAAGCTTTTCCAAAGCCCTGGAGCGTTGGAACGTCTCTTCAGGCCTGTGAGAGAAACACACATTTTATTATTTTAAGATCTGNCCCCCGCCCCCCCCCCAACACAGGTGGTTTCTTCTTCAACAGCTTTGTCATGTACATCATGAGACGCTACTTTACGCATGGCTCAGGTAAACTATTTACCTTCTCAAGCGCCCTATTGCTGTATACCACACTGCCTCCACCAATCACAGACTACGCTCATAATCCAGAACAAAATAAAACTCAGATTGGGAGTTTGTCCCATGATGATTAGTGCTATTTTTCTCTAGAATGCAATCAGATTGTAAACTCACGTAATCTTTGATCTATTCTATACGTAGTTTAAGATCCCATGAAAGTAATATGCTAGATCGTGACCCTCCAAGCCAGCCAACCCGAGCACCCACCTGACGGACTTGTCGCGTTTGCTCTCCTCGTCCAGAATAGCCTGCACCCGTCTGCTGTTCTCCTCCTTCATCCTTTGCGTCTCAGAGTCGCGCTCCAAACCGCCGCGTTCATCGAACCTTGACTTCTGAGACTTCAGGAAAGCGATAAGGGATCTGTCCTCGGTCGGCCCCGTGGCGGTGGGATAGCCGGGGGCCCCGTGCAGACCGCTATCATATCCGTCCTTCTTCCGACTCATCACTTCAATGTGGGTAAGTAGAAATTTGGTAGCACGTAATAAAAAAACATACAAAGTAACCAAATAAGTTATGTGGGAACTGAAGAGTAAATTGGCATATTTCACAAAGAATTAAAAAATCTACTTTTCGGCATGGAAGAAAATTTAAATCTGCCAATTTGGTAAGATGACCACCCGACATAGCCATAAAAGTTGAAAACTAAAAATCAGCTGCTGGGGAGTGGGGGTTAAAATTTTCCTAGATTCATGTTTTTTTACGTCTATTACTGTTTCCAGCCTGTAATCCGAGTCAGTTGTTTTATGCCATATATTTTCCACTGTCGGCTTGCTAGGCCTGTTGTAGTTTCATATAACTTATAATCTAACTTAGGACTAGGACAGGCACAACATCCAGTCCCCAGCCATTAATCCATCACTGTGAAAGGGTTAACCCACAATTCACCAATCATACATTTTTCGGCCATGCCGAGCATTGAACCCAGGACCCTCGGCTCAGTAGGCAGACACACTACCGATTGAGTTAAGGTACTTATAAACAATAAAAGGATAAATTAGAGCCTATTTAGGAGTGACATAACAATTAAAATAAACAAATTCTGGTGATATAATAGGGACCATGATTATCTTTGGGTGATCAAGATGCACATTATTTATTGTTTCTGTAACAGTGTAGGCCCTATATTATTTCATTTAATAAATTATTCTCCTTGGTGAAATGTGATGCGCCTTTTCTTAAACTGTTTCTGTAACAATGTATATTACTTTGTTTTACATATATTGTGATCATGCTTAAGTGAAGATTGTGATTATAATGGATTGCTTTCGTTTGTGCATTCAGTTTTAGACAAATTAATATATAATTAAAGAATGAAATTTATTAATTGCCATAATTACGGGTAGTTGGTTTGTGATCGCCATAGTTAGCTCTGGATCGCATATGGAAGAACTATCAAAATTATGGCAGCCAGCAGTTTTAATTTTTTTTAAATTATTATTTGAAGTAACCTATTTAATGTGCACTTTTTGAACCAACTGATTATATCAGCACACCCCTTTTTAATTAACCTGAATCTCTGCTACAACATCCAGCCCCCAGCCATTAATTCATCACTCTGAAAGGGGAAACTCACATTTCACCAATTTTATAATTTTCCAGCCATGCCTAGAACCAAACATGCAACCAATTGAGCTAAGGTGTCTGATTGAGGAACCTTATGTTGATTGACTTAAGGGCCCTTGGCCCTGTCGAGTGCAAGTCTAAGACCTATTTTGTGGGATGGTGGGCGGGAGGGTGAAAGGCACAACCGACCAAAGTATCCTTCCACCCCAACAAGAACAGATGGAGCAGGGAAACCGTAGATGGCGCTAGCTACCGGACAGATGTTGCGGAAAAATCATACATTTGGAAATATCAGCTTTCTCGAGAAGGAGTGAAATTTTTATGTTAATATTTTCAACACCTCTTTTAAGCTAATGTATCATTGTTTATTAGTTGTTACATTTTCTTATTTTTTGTTATACAGCCGGCAGTTTTCTATTGAAAAATTTCCAAATTATTGATATTTGATCACTGTTAAAATTACAAAGGTGTGTATATAAAAAGTATAACGTAATCAACATGCCTATGCTTGAACAAACCGTTTCCAAAAAGAACATTGCAAAACAAAAAAATTCTTAAAGATAACTGTTTGTTCCCACGGTTCTGCATTTCCATGCCAAATGAAAAGGGCCAATCACATTAAGTTAATTTGATATAGTTAGATGTGGCTTTCCGATACGAAGAACAGGTCAAACTACTGTACCTTAGTAAAGACCGGTATCTAGTAATACCACAAACAAAAAGTTTTTAAAATAAAGCAAATCTTAGGCCTATTTACTATGTCAGAACTGTCACAAGTTATTGATGGAAATTTGATAGTTTTTAAAAATTAAATCATGGTCCAGTATAGCATATAATATAGCAGTAGATGTTATGTACCTTAATTTAGTCGTTTATGTGATGTGTACAGATGCCATAAAATTTAGGCTGTATCCAAATAATCTACTTAACACACTGTCGGCCCTTGACGTTCACTTGATAATTGCATTGGCAATCACATGATCAAGAGTAGATATGTCTGAATAGTCATAAAGTGTGCCAACCAAACCCTCACACACCCTTGAGTCCAAGGGCGACAGCAAAACCCCCTTGGTGCAGTGTTTGACTGGCAATTGTTTATTTTTTCGTCTGCTTGAGATAGAGCCCATATAGTAATGTGATTTGTGATAATGGGCTGATAGATGGTGTTTAAAATAGTTTCTAAGCTCATTGATAGGAAGCAGCACTGCGGACTCAAGGGTGTGGAAAGGATAGTTTGCTGTCCAAATAGTCTATTGCAGTCTTCGATCTAAAGTGCATGATAAGTGTACATTCATCAAGTCTACATCAAGTCTAGTGTATTCGACTAATCGGATACAGCCCTAGTTAACTTAAGTTATTTGTTTTACAGTATGCTTCTTTTAAATAAGTTTTCACTTTCTAAAGAATGAACAATATCATTTGTTAGCTAGTGCTTTGAACCTATATTTTGACTTTGGCTGTATCCGAATAGTCAAGTACACTTGACTTGATGACTTTACACTTAACACACACTTGAGATCGAAGACTGCAACAGACTATTTGAACGGCAAAATATCCTTTTCACACCCTTGAGTCCACAGTGTTGCTTCCTACCAATGATCTTAGAAACTATTTTAAACGCCAACTATCAGCCCAATTTAGCGTAGGCCACTTACAGATTTGCGGTGACTTATTTTCACTGTACATGACAAATTAGCCAAATTATCCAACACAACACAACTCTATAACACTACAAAACAACTATATAGTTAACTTTCGTTATCAAATATCACATTACTCTACGAGCTCTCTCTCTCTCTAGCAGACGATAAATTAAACAATGGCCGATCTAACACAGCAGCGACGGCGTGTCAAGGGTAACTTGCTGTCGCACGTTGGACTCAAGGGCGTGTGAGGGGTGCATTAGCACACTTCGTAATTATTCGGACGGATCTGCACTTGATCACGTGATTGCTAATGCAACTATTGAGTGAACGTCAAGGATCGACGGCGCATGAAGTAGACTATTCGGATACAGCCTTTAACAAACCATGAAACCAGAAACTTAAGTACAGACCCATACCATCGTACTGTTTAGTAACATCTCTAATATAAAAAAAAAGTGTTTACAAACTAAATGTGTAGACAATAATAATTCTCTGAAGTAAAATTTTAAATAAGAGAGAATGCTTGGAACCAATTGAAAAATAATGTTTTAATATAGATTTAAAAATTTGGTTAAATAACAAGTGAATATTACCTTAAACAAAACTATTTTCGAGAGCCAAAGAGTTAAAAAAAATGTATCGTCACTTGCCAGTTTAAACAATTTTAAATCCAAAATTCATTTAACTCGCAATTCAAAATTAGGGGTTGCCAACTTTATGTCTCGAACAATTTAACACGGATCTAAAATTAATTGTATTTGCTTCTATATGCACTGTATTTAAAATTTTACCGTTAGTTGCGCTAGTGACAATACATTAAGTTCAAATGTGGCAAATATAAGAAGCTTCAATGTGTAATACAACTAACGAGAATAATCTTGATCATTTTTGGCGGGATTTTGGTAATATGAGGTTGCTAGACTGATGGTTAGTGAAGATATACGTTGTGGTCGTTGTTGTTGTGTTCTGGCGATTGGTAAGTGGATTTGAAAAACTTCAGGAGAACACAGGGAATTTTGTATTTAAAAACTATTGGTAAATATTATGTGTAGTCTGATTTTCATATGAAAACTAATGTTGCCAGAATTCCCACAATTGTATTTACTATAGAAAGCTTTTTTATAACCTTTTAGATTAACTAATAATAAAAAAAATCTCAATTATTCCAAACTTTAGTGGCTTTCATTCATTGTTAACTGGTAAGTTACTAAAACAATTTTAATATACCGTAATTATTCATCCATTAATTCATGTTATTTGCAGCTGTCACTTGTGAAGATATTAATAATAATATCAAGGCTATAATATAGTAAAATGCTACCAATGTTGGCCAGGAAGAAATATGCTTGGATTTTCTAAACTTTTCTCCCAACTAAACTAAACCTATATTTACTTTGGAGAACATTAATACCTACATACTCCATCACATTAGTAAAGTTTATTGCCGCACTTAAAAAAGTTTTCCACCTATCCCTATCTTGAGCTAGTTCTATCCAGTCCACCTCATTACACCCCATCTCTTTCAAGTCCATTATAATGTTATCCTCCTTTCTGTGTCTCCCAATGATCTCTTCCCATTGGGTTTGCCACTCAATAAATACCCTGAACAGAGTTGTACAGTAGCCCCATGGCTTCTTTGGTGCTAATTGACAGTTCACAGCTGACTTCTGACAGTCAACATTGAAGTATATACCTAAATTTTGACTGCCAGAAGTGACAGCTGTTAAACACATGTTTTTGCAGATCATATGGTTCGGCGTAGGGATACATAATTTGATCTGGTAACTTTTCAAAGCCATCAGCTGTCAGTCAGCACCAAAGGAGCCATGGGGCTACTGTAGATTCTCTCATTCGTGCTGCATGTTCTGCTCACCTGTAATCTACGAGACTTGATTATCCTAACAATGTCCTATGATGAGTACAGGTTATATGACTCATCATTATGTAACCTCCTCCAATCCCCAGTATAGTCATCCTTTTTTGGACCAAATATCTTTATTTCATATGTTTTTAAAACAAACCTCACACCTGTTGCCCATGAAAAAAAAAAATTGTGCCCCATTATTTTCAGTGGCGAGTAAAATGGAACCCATGACCTTAGACTCGCCGGTTGGAAGCCCCACCTCTCTATACCTGCCTCAGTTCCTGTTGGGAGATGCGACTACCGCTGTAAGTTTCTACTACAAAATGTTTTCAAGTATTAGTTGGCTTGTGGTATTGGTGCGATTGCAGTAACGGATGTGCTTTCAGAACAAAGCCACTGTGTCGTCGTCAGTGACAACCCCGGCCAAGACAAAACATGTCTCCTTTGGAAAGACTTGGACGATGGACTCGCCCCCGAGCTTGACAAACTCCCGCATGAAACCGGCGGACAACCAAAGAGAAGACAGGTACAATTTGTTCGTCAGGGTGTGGTGATGTCGTAACTAACAATAGAGGTGCAGCAATCCCATCTTTTCAATTCGAAGCGAGCCGGAAGTGAATATAGACCTATTAAATATTCTCAAAGCCAAATCAAAGTTCTAATACTTCTTAACTATTTTATTCTTTGAAAAAATATTATATTTTGCTTGATTTAATGACTTCATATACAAAAATCACTTGAAAATTAATGCTTAATCGTGATTCATTTCAGATTTTTGCTTTCTCATACACCTTGGGTATGGTAGAGAAAGTATTATGATTGCAAAAAAAAAATTGAACTCTAGATTTTTGTAGATGTCTATGTTTCTTGACCCGCCCCACCCTCCTGAACCTGAAAAATATTTTTTTGCAATGTTGTCTGTCTGGTTTTCTGATCCATGGTTTTATAAGGTTCCTTATACTGGTACACCCAGGGTGGTTAACTATGGGTTAGCGCCAGTCGTGTTGAGCTAGACCACCGAGGACACGGAGATCGGGGTTCGAATCTCGGTCGGGCGAACTGGGGGGAAGGGGCGGGGTTTCCACTCTCCCTCCACGCAAATACAGTACATTTCCTCTAAATTAAGCTTTTCTAAGCCCTAGAACACTAGTGTTGTTAGTATATAGGTGTATAGTCTAAAACGGGTAGCAAGAGTCGGCTTTTTTTTTTTTTAATTGGCAAAATCGAAGCTTTGCTCACCTTTAACATTTGTTATATTCCTGGCCATGAGCTGTATAGCAAGATAGGGGTAGTTGATGTATATTCCTGGCCATGAGCTGTATAGCAAGATAGGGGTAGTTGATGTATATTCCTGGCCATGAGCTGTATAGCAAGATAGGGGTAGTTTGTGTATATTCCTGGCCATGAGCTGTATAGCAAGATAGGGGTAGTTGGTGTATATTCATACAGCTCATCTACGATAGGAGAGCTGGTAGGTGACAGCAAACAGAGGGTTCTTGATTGCTAACATTGTCTGAAAGTGATTAATGTAAACCTATTATGAAATAATAATTATTTGTTTAGTATTACTATATTATCATTCAGAATTGCTATCAAACTCTTTTAATAACACTTCTAAGCAATGTTTGCAATGCAACTCCTTCTGTAGATCGGCTATACTTTCGAGTGCCTAATGCTAATGCCATGAGTAAGTAAATGTAATAATATTTATTGTTTAGTGATAAACAATATCGTTAATTTCTCAACAAACAAAATCATTCAAACATTGATTGGGAATCTTTCCTGTACAGTATCTTGTTTGACTTTGATTTAGATAATAAAGTTGATCCTGCACATTCCAAACCTCATTTCACCACCTCTTTCATCAGTAATTATCGTTGTCTGTCCTATTAACTTGTATTTCAATATTGTAGGTCAAGTTTACCGCAGACTAGTTTGTTAAAAAGGAGTGGACCGGCAACACAAGATCTGTTTGAAGTGGTCTCAGCTTCCAGAGTGGAGGCACCTAGTACAGACCCTGCCTCCATTCTACGGTGAGTGTAGATTAGATCGTACTTGTGATGGATTGTTTATGTAATGAAAATAACGAGTTCGTTGATTCCAAAATATGAGGGCTTTCCCAGATCAAAAATATGAGTTGATCAGATATTTTATTGCCAATCGCGATCGTTTGGTTTATTTTATTTTCAATGTTATTAAGGCAATGCCGACAACATATTGAATGAAACCACAATAAATATGTATTTATTTTTTCATTAAACTAATTGGAAATTTTTAATAAACGTAAAAAATCCGACATCTTGGTTCAGTTGGTAACATGTTTGTGTACTGAGTTAATGGTCCCGAGTTCGATTCCCAGCATGGCAGAAAAATTTATCATTGGTGAAATGTGGGTTTACCCTTTCACATTGATGAATTAACACCTGGGGACTGGATGTTGTGCCTGTCCTAGTCTTCAAAATAGATTATATGGCATATGAAGCTATGACCGGCCTAGCAAGCCGGTAATGGTAAATATGAACCCAGGCCAGAGGTTGGAAATAGCAATGGATGTAAAAATAAAATAAACATAGAACCTAAAATATGCTATTGTGAGTGTTTGAAGGGAGTATATTCATGGCTGCCATGCGTCACGATTCATAAAAAGGAATTACAATTTTTCCAGACACTTAAACTATTATAGAAGGAAGATTTAAAAAAAAATATAAGTCATGTGAGGTTGTGTTGTTAATGTTTAGAACCCTTGTTTCCTCTACTATCTCATGTACTCCTACTCTTTCGGTGG
>CABFWB010007950.1:0-20945 GCA_902151455.1 Timema bartmani
GTTCACTGAGCCAAGATTCGAACCTTTGCCTCCTCGTCAACAACTATCGAGAGCTATCTGCTAATCATGCGCTCGCTCGCACGCTTGACAGTCTGGCCGAACCCTAAGACTTGTTGGTATCTAGAGGTTTCACAAGGTTCCCCCCAGAAATTTTTGGAAATTGATATCCATCTTTAAAATTAACGGTAGTTAGCTGAAAGGCAAAGATAGAAAAAAAAGATGTTCTCAAAATACGCTTTAATGATTTTGATTAAATTTTGTATCCAAGCTCTGATTAACTTTGGAACGGTAGTTAGCTGAAAGGCAAAGATAGAAAAAAAAGATGTTTTCAAAATACGCTTTAATGATTTTGATTAAATTTTGTATCCAAGCTCTGATTAACTTTGGAAACAGAATGGCAACTTTCACTTTCATATTAAAATAACCATGAAAGTACTTTACCTAATCAGAAATTTCCTATTTTGATCATATCTTCGCAACTATTTGAGATACGAAATAATTTATCATTATAATGTTGTAGGGTTATTAAAAATAAGAACATTTTATTTGAAATATGATTTTATAAAAAAATATATTTATGAGCTACAAGCAGTCTCTATATAATTATATATATTTTAATCAAGGTATTCGAAATGTGAAATTAATTGTTATGCTTTTTGGTTGACAGAGATGTTCCTATTCTTTTATACTCAATGTATCTGTATCCTTTTATATTATTTCATTTATGCTCTTTAGAGGAGTGTTTATGAAACAATGTACATTATCTTGTTGCACAAATATTAAGAGTTTTTTTTTTATCAAATGTTTCTATTTTTAGATTAAAGAAAGAGAAAGACTGTTCGGTGCACCGTAGCATTTATTTTACACACGTGTTTCTACTGTTTGATTATTTATCTCACGTTTTACTAGCGATCCCGTATAGTTAAGCTAATGGGCTAGGTAGGGGTGAGGAAGGTGGAATTTATAGGAAGTGTACCCTCAATTTCATGTAAGGTAAGTGGGAAACCATTTATGAAAAACAGCCCTTGGTTGAACTCAAACCTGGTCGTGGTTTATTACTCTAATCCACCCCCTCTTTCAACTCTATACACACATTTACCAATAAACCAAACCAGACGAATCTGGAAACTAGTCTGTTTGACCACTGATGCTGATCTTTAGTTTTAAGTTTATATATTTTTTATCAAAACAGAGGGAACAGTATGTAAGGTCCCTTAGATATGAGAATACTAACAATTACTAACAATTTTGTCTTGATCATTAATTTTTTGCTTATTTCACATTCAGCCTACTAAATTAAATATAATTACTAATTACTTCTTAACTATTAGAAACACTTTGTTTTAGGGATTTAGTCTTCACTTCCGAACGCCTTACTTCGCCATTAACTTTCTAACCAAGCTATAAAATAATAATTCTAAACTAACTTTAAAAGATGAGAGAGCCAAAAATATCCCGCTTAATCTTAGTACCACCTTCCAAATACCTGTACAATATGGAGTCATTAATCTCATCATAACCTATTTCCTCTTTTTACCGAGCTCTTCAAATCAAAACTTGCCTATGACTTAATTACCAAAGCTAAAGCAAAAATAAACCAAGACAAAATTTTGATATAAAACTTTTTTTTTAAATAAGGTAAATGTTTCTTTAAGTTTGGACAGACTGAGTATCAACGTATACTGCGTGAACATCATAGCTGAAGGAGTAGGTATCCCTCGTATCTGAGGTGACGTTAAAACCCCGTCAACAAACCTAATAAAGACTAATCTCTAACCATAAGTAGCATCAAAGTGAGGTTATATCCATTCGTCGCTTGAATACAGTGGGAATTTGGGAAAAGTTAATAAGTTTTCTACATTTAATAAAATTTGAATTCAATTTTATTGAGTAGTAGAGCGTCAATAATTCGGACGTAAAAATCCGGATCGCCAAGAAAAAAATACTATTTATAAAAATAACCAAAGTGGTATTAATTTCAGAGGCATGACCCCTGAAAAACGCACTTCAACCCTTTAAAAAAAAATTGGAGACTTATTTCGTTAGATATTAGGCTTGTTATATTTCTTCAGAATTTGTGATACCTAGCAAATAAAAAAACAATGTGTAAGTTCGTAGTTTGAATGAAGTGAAAATGTTTCTACCTTAAAACAGCGTTTATGTAAGTATAACGTCTATGCTTATTTTTTATTTTTGGTATGGCTACTGAATTCTCTAAAATCCGGACAAATTGATGCTCTAATTGGGTCAGTTACTAATTTGACCGAATTGTTGATGCCATACGGTATTTAAAAAAACTATAATAGTTTTTCTATAATAATTTCACGGTTTTATACAAGAAGCTGTAAAAAAAAACTGGTCTACGAACACAAGTTTGCAAATCAACCAATTATGCATTTAAACTTATTATTTATTATAACATAATATTAATTTCGTATTCAGTGGCTTACGTCATAGGTTAGTAACTACAGTGTACCTACTATACATTCATACCTCTTAAAAGAAAAGTGTGAAGAAATAGAAAATAAAAAAAATCTCTAGAAAAGTTAAGAGATATGGAGGCAGGAGAAAGGGGTGAAATGGAGGGATGGAAGTATAGATAGATTAAGTAGGGGAAGCGCAATAAAGCGTTCTGAAGTAATTTTCAAAGTCTTGCGTGACAATCTGCGTTACTCCACCAACTCTTGCTCCAAGTTTTTTTTTTCGGTGTGAATACTTAGGTTGGGTTGAAAGTAGAGGGGTGGGTTTGAGGTAGGAAGGGGAGGATTTTACTACAAGTATTGGAAGAATATATATATATATATTTAAAGGGGGTGAAACGAGGAATCTGCAATGCACCATATCTTATTTAAGTTTAACGACAGCAGAACATAAATATATATTGAGATTTGGTTTCCCCATTTGACTATATCAATGAACAAGTGAGGCACATTTTTCATAAATCTCATGTCAGATCGAGTTTTTTTTGTAGGTCCGCTTGATCAAATATCAATAGTGGAACTGTAATAGCATGACTGACCTCAAAGTGAAGGGACTCTAGTTCAATCTAAGCCGATGCACATGCTTGTTTTACTATTTACTCTCTTGCCACACTGATGGTCACGCAGTCTATGGTATTATAAAGAAATAAAAAAATTAATCCAAGAAAGTTCAAATTTTCAGTGTTGAGCCAATTTAATAAGAGGCCGTTCTAAAATGATGTGAGTATTTTGTGGGGGAAAGGGTTGCTTAGTATTTTCTTACGTTTTCTTACGTGGGGGTTGAGAGAAGGTGGGGCGGTAGGTCGGAACCCATCTTAAGTAAGGATATTTATCATTGTTGATATTGAAACAAAATATTTAAAAAAAATTGTCAGAACATAAATGTATTAATTAAAAAATTTGACTTCATTTTGTTTGCTTATGATGTGCTACACCTAATCTTACTGCAATAATTAAAGTACTCTAAAATTTCAGATAACTCGCTTTGTTACCAATTCTTGTGTCTAAAATTAATTTTGTATCACCGCGTCTTGTTACCCATGTGGGTTGTATGCGTTATTTTGTACTAATTAAGCCAATGGTTTAAGAAATGAGGTAGGTCATATCTATAGCAAGTGTATCCGCATTGGCGTGAAAGGAGGGTGGTAAATCATTTTGGAAAACAACCCTCAGTACACCCGACCGGGATTCTAACCTCGATCTCCCCATCATGGTCAGTCTAGTCTACTGTAAGAGTAGCTCCTTAGACCATGTGGTCACCAAAGCAGGTTAAAAATAATTAAACGATTAAAATAATTATAACTAATTAAATTGTAAAAGAAAAAGAATTTAAGATAGAAGGGAGAGGGCGGCTGGTGACGGAAAATTTTATGATTCCTTAAGTAGGAGAGCATTCAAGGGGGTTGGGGGGTTTCAAAAATCATTAAAAAAAGAGCCTTATGTAATAAAGTACGGCCCCAAAGAGGAGGGAGTGATCAATTTCTGAAATAGTTTAGAGAAGTCTAAAGGCTCTTAGAATCTAGAAGCAACCGATTCAAGCTTGAATTATTAAACCCCACTTAGGTGACCTTTCTAGTGTAATAATTTAAAATGTCAAAATTTGATATTGAAATACAATATTTATAAATTATAACTAATACATTTCTTATTGAAGGTTATTTAGGGAGTGAGAATACAGCCAATTTTCGGTACTTTGCGTTATCATTAGAAGTTTTCAAAATTAATTTTTAACTTTCGGAAGAAGATTTATATATTTATTTCTTGTCTTGATCAAGATATTTTTGAGTATTGCTCATTTCTAGTATGTGCCTTTCGTTCACTCCGTAAGGCAGCATGCTTACCTTACATTATTCCACTATGGTTTAACTTATAAGATAGGGTCATAGTGTCAAAGTAGGGTTGTTACCTTTCGAGGTAAACTGAATGTATATATCTGTATCTGTGATATGTATGAGTAATTTCTATCACATGTGTAAACAAATTGAAATTGTTCCTTTTTGAATGGGTCCTTGTTGAATGAAAAGGAAAAAAAATAACTACAAAATCGTTTAATTTGCTACTTTATTGGTTACTAAAAGACATTAACTTATATTTAGCTAGATTACGTTTTCATATTATTTTGGTAAAATTCACTGTACATGAAGTGTAAGGCCATATTAGGAATCTGATAAGGGACGTATGGCCATTCAATATAAAAATTTTCCCACCCCTGACTTGCACTATTCATTTTTAATGTTTATTTACACATATAGCTTGGTATGTTAGCCCCCCCTAATTATGCTGATGGATAAGATGGGCATTGAAACAAGTTGTATTGGTGAAACATTGATACCTACTCATTTTATACAAATTCAAATATTATTTTTAACGTTTTCTTCATTTCTGGGTGTGGTCAGAGCCACGGTATAACAGCCCCCCCAATATAATCCCACATTTCTCTATTTTTTCTTTTCTTTTTGGGGGAGGGTAAGAGGGGGGGGGGCAATAGAGAAATCCACAGGACACGGAAAGATCTGAACAAGAGTTTTACAACCTGTCACTGTAAGAAGGGGATTTCTGTGTGAAAGATGAATCCTCTATATTGGTTCGTGTCTAATATATCCTAGCTTTGCTGTTGTTTTCAGCAGGGATAGAAACCCGAAAGAACGATCTAACGTCAATCACAGGAACAGATATATAGGTTCTTACCCCTTCTCTACGCTTGGACGATGTTGACCTAAATTTGAGGTTTTATTTGAAGCATTTTAGAGTTTAAAAAAACTATATAATAAATACTAGCTTTGTGTGAAAAGGAAGCGATATTATGGATTAAAAATAAACCTACAATTTATTTTATTTATTCAAATATTTGTTGAAAAATATCACTTGTTCACAGGAATTGAACCTAGGATACTTGTATTGTTGCAACAGCAAAGTTTTAAAATTGAACTATCTAGATTTGTTCCGTCCACAGAGTCATAAATCACTCATTATCTTAAGGCAGAATCTTTTATTGACGTGTGTGGTCGTATTATACGTTGAGTGACCCGCTCTTTTTGTCGGTTTTTTAAATTAACATTTATAATATGTAATTCTGACATACTTTGTGAATAAAAAAATACCATAGCACATTTAATTAAGTGCAGTGCCATCATTGGTAGTTAAAACTAATTTGTTTAATTCATACTATACTGCTAAATATTTACTTTAGTGTAGTGGAGTAGTGTTTTTTTTCTGTTTACGTTGGTCAACCCTTCATACGTAAACATTTATCTCAAGTGCTCAAAGAATTTAAATTTAAAAAATAAATTAAATAAATAGAATAAGATCCTTCTTCTTAATTGTACTAGATTTTTTAATTACTTAATTTAGGAAGTGTGATATTTTTATTTTAAAATATTCAATCATAATTTGGTGTTTTATTTATGTAAAATTTCAATTTAAAACACTTATACCTTACATCTGTAAAACTTATACAAACGTCACCTGTCATAGAGATAACATTTATTTGTTGCAAAGGTATAGGCCTACATAGGCCTAGAGAGGTAAAATGTGACTTTAATAAACCCAAATTAATATTTTAGTGGCATCATACTATCAACCATATCTAATGCAATTTATCTACTTGTTTCAAGGAAAAACTTTTTTTATATAAGTTATAAATACGAGGATGTTAATTCTGAGACCGAAAAAGAGTATTAAAAGATCAGGAATGCTGTTCGACCCTTCATAAATATCGAACCTGGTAAACTCTTCATTAAGGAATTGACGTGCAAACTCAGTTTAATTATTCTACATTTTATAATAAGCTATTCAATTATGAAAACAAAATAAAATTTACGTTTCACCGCACATACTTTATCACTCCTTGGTGGAGACATTTACCTAAGACTAGTAAAATATGTGAAACAAAATAATGTACGACGTTGCAGAAACAATAGTATCATATTCCACCAAAGATCATATGTGAAATAACACATACCGTCACGAAAACATTAAAAAAATGCTAAACATATATGTTCACTAAAGAGCATAGAAACCGATATATATTTTATTGTAACAAGAACATTTTTTGTTTTGAAATGAAAATTTATTTTCTTAGGCCTGAATCAAAATGTTACGGAGATATAATCAACAGTGGAAATAACCAACTGTGTACTGTGCCCAATAGACTACTTGTTTTGGGGGAAAAAGATGTTCTTTTTTGTTTATGTTAAGCATTGTATTGATATGAATTTTGATCATAATCGTAAGCTGGTCCCATGGTGTAGTGGTCAGTACACCTGGCTACGAACCTAGAGGTACTGGGTTTGATTCCTGGCTGGTAGCTTTGGTATTTTATATAAATAAACATATTGAGTGTCACGAACCGTTTCCAAAGGGATATTTATACATGGTTCTCATATAGATAATATATAATATATAATGTAATATAGATACTATATATTACATAGATTATATATGTAATAAACATATTAAATACTAAATAAATTATATAATGTATAAAATAATACATAATATAGATTATTTATAGGCATATACTATATAGAATACATATCATATAGATTATATATAGGCCTATATATAGAGAAAAAGAGAGTATATATAATATATATTATATAGAGCGGATTTCGAGAAAATTGATGTTTTAACTATTTTGCCCCTAAGTAAGCAACCTTTAATAAGAATTATTAATTAGCTAATTCCAGAAAATCCTTCTGCGTAGCCTTTTGAAAACCTTCTATGACAAATTTTAGTTTAATAAGTAGAATGTTCTCGGCTCTAGGCGAGACTTGATCTAAAACAAATAGGCTGCAAGGCGAAAACTACCTTTTCTGGTCCAGATGTCATGAAACTCCAAGAAAGTAGTCAAAATCTAAAACAAGATTTTTTGTGTGATCACAATACTTTCTCCCTCCAAGGGGTTGGGAGGAAATAAACAAAAAAAAGTTGAGTGTTAAAAACCAGAGCACCAATTAGGAGATTTTTTTTAATCTGCGATAATTTGGGGGCAGTGAAATTCAATCATTTTGGGTCGTCTCGATTTACCGATTTCATTAAGTAGGTTATATATATACCAGGCAGCTAATTAAGAATTTAAATCATCCGGGCCTTTTTTTCCCCGATTCGATTGTATCAAGTAGTGATTTTTTTTAAACTCCAGAAGCTGGTATGTTACTAATGAGCTATGAATAGATGAAATACACAGATTTTTCTTTTTAATACAGCTTTAAATTTTGAGTAAAATTAATCATGTATCGAGGATTTTTCACGATTCGTTTTGATTCGTTTTTAGTGTTGAAAATACAGTCTAATTTTTTTTTATAGAAAGACCTTTATCTGAATGATAAAAATAATTTTTTAGCACCACGTTTTACTATCCTTTCAGGTTTTACGCATATGTAGTTCTACTAATAACGCTAATGGAATGAGTGGGGTTAAATTTAGAGGAATTTTACTTGCATTTGCATGGAAGTAGTTTGTAAAAACATTTAGGGAAAACTACCTTCAGTACTTCTATTGAGATTCGAACGCTAAGTTCCCGGTCATTGTAAAATTTGCCTATTATGAGAGTGACGCCTTAGACCATTTGACCACTGAAGTGGGTGTTAGAATTCTTAATAGAACTACTTTCACGTATTTATATCTCAAGAAATGTGATCTGTAGCGGTCACTATTGATATATATTATTAATGATCATTCACATACCTAAATTTAATCATGTTTTTAAAAAAATGTGTTATAGGACAGTGTAAAAAGGGGCATCCATAAACCAGTTAAAAATATGGACGCATTTCTTTTAAATTAAGCTTTTCTAATCCCTAACCCATTAGTGTAATTAGTACACAGGCGTATAACCCGTACGGATAGTAATAAATAAAAAAAATTCAACATTAGAATTTAAATATAAGATCTGTGTTACGGAACACTCTTGATATACCCACCCTCTCCCCATTTAACACCATGTACATATTAGAGCTACCCTCCACCCCTTGCTCTACAGCGTTACGTGGTTTATGGATAACCCTGCACCCCAATAAATTAGGTCTATAAAATTTGTATATACGAGTATAATATATTAGTGATATGAAATGGTACATGGAAGTAGAGCTTTAAAAAAAAGTTAATACAAAAGAATTTTAATGAGACGTTCGATGCCTTATAGCTCAGTCGGTAGCGTGTCTGCCTACTGATCTAAGGGTCCTGGGTTCGATTCCTGGCATGGCCGAAAATTTATCATTGATGATAATGAGTTCACGCTTTCACATTAATAAACTAACGGCTGCGAACTGGATGTTGTGCCTGTTCTAGTCTTAATATAGATTATAAGGTATATGAAGCTATGACAGACCTAGCAAGCCGGTAGTGGAAACTATATGGCTGGAATAAAAGACTGACCCTGGCCACAGGTTGGAAACACTAATGGATGTTAAGTAGGTTAGAATAATACGTGCTAAGAACTCCTCACTGGCTTTGAGAATGTAATTTTATATTTACACTTTTGTCCTTTGATTTATTAAAATATTTTTGGTGTGATTCACATAAATTAAAAAAAAACACATAAATATTAATTTATTTAACAAACTGGGAATAAGATCATTGAAAAAATTAGTTTAACAGCATAGTCTTATTTCGGTGTCTGGCTGTCAGGCAAATTAAGATAAACGGAAGGATGATGGTTGATTTAGTTAGTTTAAAATATCTCTTAAAATGGATTTATCGTGAATGGACTATTTAAAGCTCAAAAAGTAAAAATAAACACTTCTTAGTAGTGCGAATATAGGTAAACATTTCCAACAAATAGAACGAAAAATTTCTTATTGAAAAAAATGCACAAATCTAGTAAGCTTAAATGCTTTCCTTAAATATTATTTTTCTCCAAAAAAGAAACCCTGCTGTCATACCCTCCCTCCCTTATAAACTAACTTACCCTCCACCTCCAACCCCTTCTGTAACAAAGAGGATTATTCCCGGTGTTGCCAGTCTTAACCTCCATTCATTAGTTTGTGTCTTCGGGATATAGAGAAT
The DNA here is from genome assembly GCA_902151455.1 of Timema bartmani. Taxonomy (NCBI): domain Eukaryota; kingdom Metazoa; phylum Arthropoda; class Insecta; order Phasmatodea; family Timematidae; genus Timema; species Timema bartmani. The sequence continues at coordinate 9,489 of CABFWB010007950.1, forward strand.
GTGGCAACACCACGCGTTTTAAGATTTATTTCATTGCACTTAGTGTTCCTTCTATTTTGATCGTTCGTCATTTATCAAGCTTAAACTGTTTCACTCAGCTTATCAGCAATTCCACCATTGGCTAGTGTAAGAAAGACGATGTTGCTATTCTCTTTCTCTTTTGTATTCCGACTTCATTTTTTTACCACAATTTAGCTGTTTAAAACCAGAACTGAATATAATCTTTTAGGGAACTACAGACTTATTATTGGAACACAACGCTGTCATATTTTTTTTTAACGTTGTCAATTTCTATTCAAATATAAGATAAATGTTGCAACGTTGTATTGTCGATATTGCCAGTAGCGAAGTAATAAAGTTACATGGTTTTATTTTAATGATTCTATCGTTCCTGAATAGATTATTATATTTTATTATTACTTCGTATAGGCCATCTATTGTTCGATTAGATATCATAAAACATATTGATTCTTCATTTGAGAACAACGAAATTAATATAATTCTAAAAATTTATTCATTTAAAACTATCATATTTCTATTGTGTTATAATACATATTTTTAAAATATGGTAGAATGCTTTCACCAGAATCGGTTCCATTGCATTTTAATTAAGGAGGATTGCAGAAAATCGAACCTATATGTGACGTCGGATTCAAAATTAATAACCTACTTAATTAAGTATTATTGTGTAGCGAGTTGGGCTCTTAACAAAAAAAAAAGTTTTATTGTTTACGTAAATTTGTGTGTGTGTTTATCTTGGTTTTTGGTTCTAATGATAGAATTATAATATTTTTACATTATTTTTGAAAATTGTGTGCTGTTTTGAGTAAACATTTATTATTAGGCCTAAATCTGTTTGTTTTATATATTCCATTATGTATGTTTATTAATTATGAGTAAACTAAGATATTGTGCACACAATTTTTAAAACATATGACATAAATAAAGGAAAGTGAATACAAAACAGGCATTTAATATAATTAAATGGATTACATTTTTGAATATAAAACTATAAATGTTAACAATCTATTCGGATGACCTGATATTTCTTCCGAAATTCCCTTTTATTTTATTATATTAAAATAAGAGTGCGACCATTTTATGGACCTTTTCTTTCCAACAAATTATAATTTACAAATATTGTGAAAATATGCTTTTGATATTTAGTATGTAGGAATCGTCACGCCAATTTAATAAATATAAAACAAACAAACATGTGCTCTATAAATACAGATGCACCCACTTGGAAAAATATGATCTTCTAAAGTGGGCTATTAAATGAATGATATTGTATATAGCCTTCTAAAGTTTTGGAATGACTCCAAAGCATGGTTAAAGTTCTAGGGATGAGCAAATGAGATCCCCGGCTGACCACTTGATCCTATTTAACCCACATCTGGCGCTGTGATTACCCTCAAAGTTGGTGTAGTCTACGCGACATTGCAGAAGTTGGTCGAAAGTGCAATTGTCCAAGCTGTGTTTAGTTTGAGCATGCAAAGCTTCCATATATAATACCTTTTATTGTAATGAAACCTATTATATGCATACTTGTCAAGAGCTTTCATCCAATTTCATTGGTGTTCCCTTGAAACCCTTGTAAAGTTTGGCACTTATAATATTGTATCAAGAGATTTCTACAGTGGCGTGTTATGGAGTGTTGCCAGGGCAAGCAGAGTTAGTTTAATCTGTACTTGTGACTTATTCTAATCATTAGTAGAATGCTCATTGTTCAAGTTTCACAAGGTAATAAATTTTTAATGGAAAATAAGTGGCAAGTCTATACAGGGTGTTTCTAAACTCTCCTCCTAAATCTAAACCACACAGCCTCTGTGGGCGGAAATAAACAGAAAACCAAGTCAAAGAATTATCCGGAAATGTTCATGTATAGTTAATTAATGTAAGTAAAAGTTAGGTACAACAACGCCAGGAATATGCAGCTGTAAGTACGTACTTGTAAAACATGTTGCGTATCAATAGGCGGACACATCATGTGTTGACTTGATCACATCACTATCCGTCGGTTGCATTTGACGAACGCTCATCCTTCAAACCCCGAGTCGAGCACTTCTGTCCTCCTTGTGATATGCAACTTGTTATACAAGTACGTACTTATAGCTGCCTACTCCCAGCTTTGTTGCCTCTAACTTTCATTTATTAATACAAGAAGACTTTTACGGACAAATTTTACTAGGTTTAAATGATTATTTATGCTCGCACATCCTGTGGTTTAAGTTTGGTAAGATATTTTAGAAATACAATTTATATTACTGGCTAAATTGGTACCAAGTAGGCGAAAATATACCACAGACACAGTTTTAACAATCTCTGCTTACCTTAGAAACATTTTAGGCCACGCCATCGGACTTTTTGTTTATTTGAAAGTGGATGTATTTTATCGTCAGAGCTTTAAAAAATTAGTTATAATTGTTTTGTCATTACTAGGCTCTTCAACTCAGTTATTAGGAGGTCTAGCTAAAAGGTATAAAGTTTGGTTCAAACTTGAAATGACTTAACAGTAATACTAAAACAAGCTCGCGCTGATTTCTTGTGATCTGTTTAGTATAGTGTGTCACGTAACCATAGTTTTCATTTACACTTAAGTTTTTCTGGCTAACGTGGGAATCCAAATTATGGCATAAGAGTACGACACAAGAAATAAATATAATATCTTCTCTTTCTTTATCCAGATTTCATAGATCAGGGTTGAATGTTTAAGGTGGGGTGAAAAGAAGCTCAGTCAGTATAATATATGTTTAAGGCGGGGTGAAAAGAAGCTCAGTCAGTATAATATATGTTTAATTAATTAATTTGTTATTGAATATTTGTCATGAAAATATTTTTTTTCTTCTTAATTTAAAAGGCTTATGTTCAAATGAAAATAATGCTCATGGCAGCTATTCAAGAACTTCTTAGCATACTATATGTAGAGAATAAAACTAAACGTAGGAATAACTTATTATTCATTATAGGTAAAATAAGATTTTTTAAAAAAAACCTGTAAAAATGATAATCTGGTCTAGTGTCAAGTTCCAACACACTTTAACCTTATGTGACTATCGCTGTTGCATTTTCACAACGGTTGTAATTTTTTGGAAAATTAAAGGTAATTAGGTCGGATCCCATACGAGTATTGATCAATTAGTTCCTGCCACGTTGTATGTCATCATAAATATATATATATAAATATATATAAATATATATATATATATACATTTTCTGAGACATGGAATATAAACCGGTGCCATGCAAGAATGCTGTAAATACGCAACGGTGCTTGTCATGTCATACATCTGGCTCATTACCACCATATGTTTAAATTTTAAAATAAAATAATACAATATGTAATCAGTAAGACTTGTAATGTAGTAAAATATAAAATAATGCCTTACAATATTTTGCTATATTTTGCTATATTTTTCTTATAGTAAGCTATGTTTTTGTAACATTTTAGTATTATTGTAATTTTTTTAAATAAAATCTAAAAAATACAATATTATTCAAATACTTATTTGATAATACTGCTTCAATAATAATATTATATATCAAAGTGGTTATGTATTTTGGATTATTATTTAGAACATTTAAAATCTCACAAAAATGCAGTGGTGCCAGTCCTCATGTATTTTTTTAGCGCCAGTACCCGAAAGTTAAGGATAATTGATAACATCCCAGTTTAGATCAATCTGTAATTGGTGTGATTATATTTTACACCTGTTGAAGCTCAAGTTCCATACAACGTCCCAGGGTGGAGTTGTCCGTCTGAATCAGAACAAACATGGTAGGAGGAGAATACATATGACAGTACAGTTAGTGTTGTGTCCGCCTCTCTTAAATAACATCATTCTATCAGAAGGATGCCATATATGCTCATATATAAGTTAACTTTCGTTTCCAGGGCATTTAAGTCTTTAATACCAATCAAAATAGGTTTTTATGGCCTTTTTAGAGCCTGTTTTTACGGGTTTACAGGGTGTATTTTAATTGATGTCAAGTATTCTGAGGGCGTATTGCCAACGACCGAACATTAAAAAAAGTTCATATAAAGACGGGTCTAGAAACATTTAGTTTCTCTGCTGGGAGTATTTTTATTGTTCAATTATTAATCATTCCAACAGAGATGCACTGTAGTTAAATAAGACGAAATTTAACATAAACAAACAAAAACACAAGAAGACGGAACATTTTATTACAAAAATTGTTCAAAATGGTGTCTTCTGCTTCGATGCAACCTCTGAGCTTGTGTTCCATGCTTTGTCGTACTCCGTTGAGTACACATGTGGGGTTTTACGAATTATCTCACAGCTATTTACGATACAATATTTTAAAACGTCCTCATCAAGCACAAAAGTTGCGTAAACAATGGAATTAAATGTCCCCAGAGATTAAAAAAATTCCATCAGGTTTAAATCTGGTGACTAAACAGGCCATTCAACACAATACCAATCCATATTTGAGGAAAACCCTTAATAATTCTAAGACCAAACGTTTCTAGACCCATGTTCATCTGACTTTTTCTTGTTGTTTGGTCGATGGGAATACGGCCCTAGAATATTTGACAACAATTAAAATACATCCTGTATAGTGTGATAGGAAATAGTTTTGTGTTCATTCTGGTAAACCCCAAAGTCTTGTATTGTTAAAAGGTTTTTCAATATCTAACCTAAGCGCAACATCTGATTAGTAATATTATCTCCGTTATCCAGTCAGCCCCCCCTTAAATATACAAACAACAACACAATAAACCTATAATTCAAAGTTCACTTCAAAACACACAAATAAAATCAATTAAAAACCTTCATTGTTGACAAAATGAGTTCTATATATATATTTTTTTGGTCGAGGTGTGTATCTCGCACGCGATAACACGGGAATTTCATGTATTTCTACAGGCTTAATTATCCAACAGAGAAGAGACCTGGAACTCGCATGCCCTACAACCAAACAACACAAAATGTACCACACCACCCAGGAGCTAAATGACGGTATAACACCTTACACTCCCCCGCCCCCTCAAACACCACCCTTTTTTTTTTACACACCAACAAATTAATGAGCTCACGCCTCACAATAAACACTACCGGCTGTATTCTAGCAACATTACCCATACAAGGCCTCCCATCCCCCCCCCACCCCTCTACTTTTCATTTCACAGTATTGTTGCGGTATTGAAGAGGTCAACAATCGCCGAGCTGTTCTCTTGGAGCGTTTTGGCGTGTTCCTTGATAGTGCTGTGTAGGGGAAGAGGGAAGGGGAAAAGCTTAGAGTTGGTACAACACATTTTAGTTACAGCAGTAGACCTTTATCTGCCCTGTGGATGGGGTAAGGGATATTTGAAGGTTCGGCTTGCTTCTAATTGTACTCGATAGGGTGAGGCTGAATGAGAACCGAAATGGTGTGCCCTTTTTTAAAACTCTCATCGTAATTTAATAAAATGTTTATCTTTCTAAATTTACCTAGTATGTCATTTTATATTTGAATGTATCACTATATTTTTAAAAAGATCGTGTTTTGATATATTATGGTAAATTTAAGCTATTAATGCATCAAAAGTACCTATTAAATCTTAATAAATGAAGATAATACGATTCTATCTCGAAAAAGAATTAAATTTTATCCAAAAGTAAGATTTAAAAAACAACAAAAAAAACACGCATATTATACAGAAGCCTTTCTTATTAAATAATTATCTTAGAGCTATATAACAAGTCTCGCTGATTCCTAAAACTAATTATAAAATTCTAAGCACAGCTATTTTATGAAAACTATTGGGAATCTCTCTTAGCAATACATCTTTGACACCTTTGAATATTTACATTAATAATTATTTTAGTTCCAAAAGTTAAAAAAAAAGTCCTACAATAATATTCATTTTTTATAGCACCGCGTCTTAGTACCAGTTTGGGTTATACGACTATGTACTAATTACACTAATTTGTTAGGGATTAAGAAGTTTTAAACAAGAGTAAATGCACCCACATTTTCGTAGAGGGAGGGTGAAAACCACTTAGGAAGACCACCCTTAGTTCACCAACCGGGATCAAACCCCGTTCTCACCGTCTGCGGCAGTCTAGTCTAACACGAGAGTCGCGCGTTGGACCACGTGGCCAACAGAGCAGGTGCCTTTTTGTTATTGTTGTAAATAGTGGAAAATAAATTAAATCTCTTTTGTAAGATATATTTTCTTATCAAAACTATTTTACCATCATTAAAAAGTGTTTTGAAATCATTTATATAACACATTTATGCCTTATTATTATAATAACAATAAAGTTGTTCCCAATGAATTGGATTTACTCATAGCTCAACCAAACACTATTTTGTAGATGAGTGGTTTCCAATTGAAGCCTTTACGTTTACCTAATTTGTTGTTAAAGTAAACAAAGTATTTGTTAATATCGACTTAATTTCATAGATTAACTAAATGTCAAAGGGTGATTATTGGATCAATAGAATACATTGCATGTCCACTTTGATCCTATAATTATAAAAACATGTTATTGGTCTATTTGACTACCCAATATTAAAATACATTGTTAGATAGCGCATTTAACTATTTATCACATGGTCTAAGAAGTCACGCTCGCAATAAAATAAATTTTCGTGTTGGGGAAGTTGTCTTGATTCACGTAGTGAGTGTGGTTTTCCGCTGAGATTTTTATATTATTGAAATGGAATAGCTTAAAATATATAAATTATTGTGCATTTTGCGAAAAAATTACTAATTTTGATATGGTAAATTGGCACTTCGAGGCGGTAATTTTATATAGTGGACCATTTCTAAACTCACCTAGAAAGGCATGTAAACTCAAGATGACGACAGTAAGTATCATTTAAATTATTTAGTCACATTGTTTCAAATGTCAGTATAAAAACGAATTTTTTATTTGCGAACTAAAATTCACTCGCTTCGGTGACCGCATGGTATAAGGTGCTACACTCACAACAGACTAGACTGCCGATGAAGGGGAGATAGATTTTGGAATCTCGATCGAATTTGATGAGTTTTTATCCAGGATGGTTTTTCACTCTTTATCCACGCAAATGCGGGCACATTTACTCAAATATAACATTTCTAATTCTTAAAACCATTAGTGTAATTAGTACATGAGCGTATAACCCACATGGGTTGTGAAAGGCAGTGCAAAATAAAAGCTCATTTAGATGGGTTTGCCGGTGACGAGGAGTTTGCACCTTTGAATTCCGGCCTGGTGTACTTAGGGTGTTTATCCTCGATTAGCTTCACACTATTTCTCCACTGGTACATTAACTCTAAAATTATCATTTCATGATTCCTACTAATACTTAAGCGTAGTATGCTATCAGATTTGTTGGGCGAATACTCTAACTGTGGATTCACACGTTCACCGAAAAACAAGCGCAGAACAGAAACATGGTCACGTCACTGGTTTTAAGCCAATCACAAGATTTCAAACTCATTGCCGGTAGCTGTTCCGCTAAAGATTAACTTATCTATACTTCGTCCGCTCTGACTGAGATGTTCGTCACGGGAAAGCCAATAAAATCTCAGAACCAGCTTTCTCAAATCAGTGTGCATGCGCTGTAGAGATAGAATCAAACAGAAAACTACGTCTGCTTTTGTGAGGAGATTTAAACAGCCCGCCAATAGGAAGATTGTGAGTTTATGTATTTTATTGTGCCACGACACAGCGTTCTGATTTGAAAACATTCATCAGGAGAATGTTCTAAAATTTATGTTCATCTACTATAATATGAAATATGTTTATTATCAGCTGATTTAAGTTATCATTGCAATGCATCATGGGTCAACAAACAGCGTGTGAATTTCTGTGCCACTGAGGGAAGATTCTGCTTTCTATTTTCGGTGAACGTGTGAAAATAATTTGAGGCCTTCGTCTAATAATGGACTGGACTGACGATAGTGAAAAAATCCTGATTGGATATACTGGGTTGGTCCATCCTCAATTTATATCCTCCCTCCACTAAAATGCGAGTACACACAGGCCTACTCTAAATTATACCTTCCTTGTCCTGACACCAATAGTGTGTTTAATACCCTATTCGTGAATTTTCCCAGTTCATGAATGGGGCTAACTTCTTCCCATTACATGAACTGGTCTTTCTTCCTGACCGTTTCAGAAACTGGGCCAAAAAATCGTGTAGTTAATGAATTGGGCTACTTCAATCATGAACTGAATTACTTCGTTCCCAGCCCGTGAAATGGAAGCGAAGAATAAGTTCGATCTCTTAATTGTATTTAATTTTAAATCTTATAGAATTAAAGGTTAATTTAAGTTAGGTTAGTTTAAATTATAATATCCTAAAACGTACTTCAGTTAAGCTTGTAAGAGATATTACAATAAGTTCCAGTTCATGAAATGAGCAAAAGTAAACGCAAGTTTTTTGTCTAGTTCGTGAAATGATCAATGAGAGAAAAAAAAACATTTCACGGAAAGAGCAGAAATTTTCCCAGCTCATGAAAATTGTGTTTCAGTATTGTGGTGAAACTGCCCAGTTTTCCCGGTCGGGTAGTAAGTTGCGGTACAAATAAAACAAAACTTAATCTCCATGTGATAAGCATGCTTTCTTTGAAGTTCACGATGGTAAAAATGTTAGTTGTGTTTAAAAAAAAAATATGAAAATGTAACAATGTACTTTAAAAAATTGAACTAACACATTAAAAAAAATATTGAATGTTGGTAAAGTTGAAATATCAAACTCTACATTTAAAAAATACTAACAGAATATGGATTTTCCATAAATAGACTACTGTATCGGCATAACTATTTGCCATGTCCCTATAGACTAAAAAAGAAAATTCTTGTAATATGTTTTAACCGCTCATTCGTAAACTGATCGAAAGAGAGAGATAGAGGATAAAGGTATCACGGATGCAAACCGTTTGTTTCCAAATGATTGTCAAACATGCCAGGGGCTTAGAATGTAATATTGGTCAACCTCCTGTCTAGATGAAAGGATTCAGGAAAGGACAGGAGATGATCACATGCAAACACAATCAACAACTGTAGAGTGGGCATCAGTGGCAAGGGGGACGCTTCGCCTCCCTGTTTGGTGACAATACTATTTGTAAGACCGTTTGGCACGCTTGGAAAATAATAATGAATGGGTTTTCTTGGTACCTAAAGTCTGTACCTTTTAAAACTCATGTGATTAATTTAAAACCAAACTAATATTTCTAAAATTAAAGTATTTTTCTACCTCAAATTATGGAGTCCCTCCCCCCTTCTCTACCCCAAATACCACCACCCAGGTAAAAAAAACCTTAGGCCACGCTTCAGTGGCAGCTTTGTCTTAACCTGCTACTCTAGTTTTGAACTAGACTGCCAAATACGGGAAGATCGGAGTTTGATTCCGGTCGGATGCACTGAAAGTGTTTTTTTCCCAAATGGTTTTCCGCTTTCCCTCCAAGCAAATGCGGATGTAATTCCTCTAAATCAAACCACCCTAATCACGAGCACTTCAGCGTTGTTAGTACAATATGGGTGGATAACCAGAACGGGTAGTAAGATGCGATGCTAAAAAAAATGCCTTGGTTAGATAATACATTTAGAAATAGACGTTGCATCATGGCATGATTTTCTATAGTCTGCTTAAAAAAACATTGTGATCAGTTAAACCGTTTTACTATAGTTTAGAAAATATAACAAAATTTAAAAATAATTAGATGTAGATGAAAAGAAAGACGCTATTTCACTGTTGTCAAAATGCTCAGTGCAGAAAACAGTAAATTAGAAAAGTTTTATTTTTCGAGTGTTATCTTGTATCTAATATCTTGGTCAATTAACCAATAAGATCGACGCATCCGCTTCGATGACCACATGGCCTAATGCGTTACTCTCGCAATAGGCTGGACTGCCGATGAATGGAAGATTGAGGTTCGAATCTCGGTCGGGTGGTTTTTCAAAATGGTTTTATTCTTTCCCGCCACTTGCCTACTAGCATTTGTTACATTCACATAATTGGTTCGTTCCACTATTGTCCTTCCTAGATGCACATTAATTCGTGTATATTTCCTTTAAATTATAACGCCCTCATTTACTCTATTTGTATAAATATGCATTAAACTGGTTGTATGAACGTGGATCATTTAAGAAAGGCAGACATACAACATTGAACCCCTAATTCTCTGAAGCTGAAAAACTCTAGTCGCACCATGGGGCATGAAGATTAAAGCGTTAGTCTCGTATCTAGTTTTATTGTTTTGGGGAAGTCAAAGTTCTAGTTCCAGCCGGGTGAGCTTATGTGATTTTAAAAATAAAATGTTTTACAATTTAAGTACACGCAAATGNAAAGCGTTAGTCTCGTATCTAGTTTTATTGTTTTGGGGAAGTCAAAGTTCTAGTTCCAGCCGGGTGAGCTTATGTGATTTTAAAAATAAAATGTTTTACAATTTAAGTACACGCAAATGTGATACATTTTATCTAAACTTGATGTTCAATACTACCCTAATTTACATGCCGAATTAGGCCCACATTAAAAACTTAAGGGTTTATTGCCGCACTTAGAAAAGTATGCCCCCCCCCATACCTATCTTGAGCTAGTTATATCCTGTTGACCTCATGACATCCTACTGCTATCCTTAGCTAGCTCTATCCAGTCCACCTCATTACACCCTAACCCTACCCTGAGCTAGCTCTATCCAGTCCACCTCATTACACCCTAACCCTACCCTGAGACTAGTTCTATCCAGTACACCTCGTTACACTATATCCCTCCAGTCCACCTCTCTACACCCTATCCCTATCTTGAGCTAGTTATATCCTGTCGACTTAGTTACAGCCTATCTCTTTCAGGTCCATTCCAATGTTATCCTCCCATCTGCTTCCAGGTATTTCCAATGTCCTCTTCCCATTGGGTTTGCCTGTCAATACCCTGAACACTATTTTAGCTTCTTCCATTCTCTCTGCATCTCCTGCCCACCGTAATCTGCGTGATTTGATTTCGCTACAAATGTCTGAGGATAGGGTATATAACTCATCACTATATAACCTCCTCGACACTCCATTATATATGTATATATATATCCCTTTTTGTATCAAATATTTTACTAAGCCCTATGAACATAAATATGCGGATAGCCTGGAAGGATTGCAAGACTTGGTGTTACCTAATAAAATAAAACTAATTATTTTCCAGTCTTAGTTTGTTAAGAGTTTGAACAAATATATTTTTAAATCACGCCGATAAAATAGAAGTAAGCCACTGCGTTTTTTAAATTAATTTTTCGTGGGCTCTCTTTGATCACAACGAGAACCGATGAGATTCTGCGATATAAATCGGAAATCTATTGTCTGAATGCCTCCAATACTTGAATTAATCTCTCTCAGAAGATGAACCTGCGTTTGATTCGCTCCGCGAAAATACACAAATTACGTCGGCCGTAGGCCCCATCGTCCGATTTCTGTACATTCCACTCTAACGCTAAGAAAAACCCTACAAATACAATTCGAGGGATGC
>CABFWB010007951.1:0-20943 GCA_902151455.1 Timema bartmani
GTCAGCCCTGCATCGTTTGACAGTGGGAGGGCTACTACATCACAATTCTTTTTTATCAAACCACCCCAATGTATCCTACCAATTAGCCAGGGCTCATGGGCTTAGCCCAATGGGTCATTTGATTTTTATGTGTGCTCATTAGATTTTAATGTGTGCCCATTAGTTTTTAATGTGTGCCCCAGGATTTTGGGTGGGGGAGCGTGCAGTCTCGGGCATCAGGCACTCCTCCCGTGACGTGTAGGCCAGTGAGGGCGAGGGAGTATCCTTTCTGGTCGACTTTCAAACATAAATGGGGATCCTACCCACTAGCCAAGGCTCATCCGCATCCCATTAGATTTTTGTCCCATTAGATTTGAATGTGTGCCCATTAGTTTTTAATGTGTGTCCCAGGGTTTTGGATGGGGGAGCGTGCACTCTCGGGCGTCGGGCACTCCTCTCTCGACGTGTCACCAATTTTGCCCTCTATGGGCCAGGGACCATAACTTAAACAGTCAGTGTCCACCCTCCCAAAGAGCCAACATAGTTTAGTCTAGGCAGTGGGGGGCACAATTTAAAATTCGTGGAATATTGCCCACCCCATAGGGCAGGGGCTATAATTAAACAGCCAGTGTTTGGGGCTCGCCCCTCTGAATCCACAGACTGAGAGCATTGGGGCACATAATGTTGTCAATTCGGAGCCTGATTACTAATGAGTGAAGAAACTATCAAAAACACAATAGTTGTCAATTCGGAGCCTGATTACTAATGAGTGAAGAAACTATCAAGAACACAATCTTAGCACGGGACATTGCCTGGGCAGTAGGGCACACAGATCATTGAATCAACCCCCCACCAAGTTCAAAGAGAACATTTACGGTTATTTTCCCAGGGCCCCAGGTCATTCATTACTCGGTAATGATTATACTAAACAAGTTCAATCAGGAAAATACTGGCTAGCTCACTAATTATCACGCAGCGTATAAATCCTGAAGACACGGAGCTTTGTGTTAATGTTACCATCACACCCCCTGGTAGAGTCGGCACAAAAATGTAGCCTTAACCACCAGTACAGTCAGAACCGAAAAAAAGTAGCCTCAACGCCCGACCTCCACTGCCATAACTAGATGAGCTACACGCACCCTTTCTGACTAAACGTCTATATATTAATTATGATAGTGCGGTAGGGATGATTAAAAATGTTCTAACAATTTACCTGTGGAGTGGTACACACTTATTCAATAATTTTAATATATTGTATTTGAAAGAGGGACAGGACTATTATAGTGAGCCAAGGGTCTTGAGCTGAACTACTCATGACCGGACACAATGATAATCAAGACACAATTGATCAAATAACGGTACATTACATCTAATTTACTAACGAAGCTGAATTAAAATTTATTATTAGCCAATAGGCTGCGAGAAAATATGTAGGCTACATCCGGTTGAGATTTTGTATAAAAACCCTCGCAATTTGAAAACTTTCTTATTCTACTTCTGACCTTCAATCGGCAAGAAGATAAAAAATGAGCTTCAATCGCATGACAAGAGGAGGTGTGCCTGACGAAGTAAACGACGGTATGTAAGCATTGTGAACAACATTATTTATGTTATAAAGTTTTACACATTTTATAACTACTGACCCCTAACATTTAAATTATGAATTTAACTGTGACCTTCATTTAGTTTTTGTCAGTGTTATTAAACTTAATGAACAATTTTTAAATAATGATGACTCATATTTATTTAATAAATTAGTTTATTAAATATATAATATTAACAGTGATTTTCTTTCATTCAAACCGTATAGCCATTTTAAATAATGAAGAATAATATTTACAGTGATTTTATTTAATAATTTACTTTTCATACCCATTTTCAAATAATAGTCATGAGTAATATTAACATTGGACGCTTTATTGATTGACTGAATGTATGTAATACTATTGTTATGTATCTTTTGACCTAAATATCTTCCACAGTGTATGTTTTATCAGGATTTACTGTTATCAGTGTTACTAAACTTTATAGACAATTTTTATATAATGATGATTTATATTAACAGTGACTTTATTGTAAATATTTAATAATTTAGCTAATTAAATAAAAATATTAAAGGTGGCTTTCTTTCATTGAAACCGTATAGCCATTTTAAATAATGATGAATAATATTAACAGTGACTATTTAATAATTTAGTTTTTATACCCACTTTTCAAATAATAATCAGGAGTAATATCAACATTGGGTGCTTTATTGACTGACTTTATGTAATACAAATGTTATGTATCTTTTGGCCCAAATATCTTCCACACTATATGTTTTATTAGAATTTAACGAAGACTGGCCCGGAGGGGAAGACGGGGGTTCCATCAGATTTATTTATTTATTGTTGTAGAGCTTCACAGAGGACGGAGTTTGTTTGGCCAAAATAGCTGCATCATTTGGCAGATTTTGTAATTAAACTGTTTGTTCAGGCAGACAGAACTTTTTTTGGAGCCTCCACAAATCGGAACCTCCCAAATATTTTGTTTTCAGTGGTGAAGGGGTGAAATTCATTTACAAATAACCCTGGGACTAGACCATTTAGAATGGGTGGGTGGGTGGGTTGAAGAGTGTAACAAGATGAAATTACCTGGAGTTCTTTGGTCAAACTACTGACATGTAAACAATGAGCCATATGTTTTAGAACATTGAGAGTTCGGTGGAGTAGCACCTACCAGCCGTCCCACAAAATATCAGTACGACACTGCCGTTCCTCAGTGGGTGGAAGGTGTTTGTACAAGCAGCCACTACAATGACGACATCTATAGGGATCTCGATGAGATTGACAGTGTTCTATGTAAATAATTTTATGGCACGCACCCTAAGCATGAAACCTGGAAGTTACAGCAGTAGAACTAATGTGACTAGATTATACTTTTACTCTCTATGTATGTTAATATTTAATAACTGCATTCAATAGGTTTGTTTTAACCCTCCCTCTCCATCATTAGCAATGGGTTTTCTTAATCTACTGCCATCTACGGTGACAGCTATAGTGGTATTTTGATAGGAAGAACCGTATTTACGTCAAATAATGCGATCCACAACTTTGATGTTGAATGCAAACAAAAGTTTGTATTTTCTAAAATGCCAGAATCCCTCAATTTAACATATTCATGCGTCAAGTCATGTGGTCTGCATCTGGCACCTTTATAGATATTATCAATACCTATAAAATAATACAATTAATATAGTAAAACGCTACCAATGTTAACAACAATCATCCTATAAGAGAAAGCTTGTATAATTTTTGTGCTATACTATACGTACCTATGAAAAATTATCAAACGAACAAATTCAAAATTATTTTTTACAAATAACTCAAAATAATTCTAGGGTAGTTTACAAATAATTTATATATAATCAATTTAATGCATTCTAAAAGACACCCTTACTGAAAATATCTCAAACGATCAGGACTATTTTACAGAATCAATACTTAATTTAATGCTTATTTATAATAATTTGTCACGGGAAACCTAGTTCGTGCTGTCTAAATTTAACTATTTTGTTTAAGTTCAACTGGAGGCGGGAAACACCAATACGAATCACCCCAACAGACCCGTTGAAGCCATGGCGCTTCCAGATGGCGCCCCACCAAGAGGACCTCCTCAACCTCTAAGAGCTGGAGATGAAGGAGAGCGACTGACCAGAGTCATCTACGTCCCAGCGGAGGATTTGGCAGCAGCCGCGGCCCCTCATCAACAGCACGGCCGGGAATTAGTGGCCCGGTAAATCAGGTTGGTGGAGGGTTGTTCCATAGTATATCTCTTCGAATTGTCAAGGAGAGAATCAAGCAATTAAAGCGGTTTTTTTTATGTCGGGCGTGAATTGATCATACAATTAGGGAGTGATCGGGACGCTCAAACCTGGCTCGAGGAGCAAATCAATGCTTTGCTAGGGCGTTTCCAGGATCACGGAGTTAGCTCGGAGGATCACGTAGGTCTGCTATTAGACAACATAGACTCCTCGTCAAGACCTGTATTTGTGTCATTTAGAATAGCAGATCAGCTTGACGTGCAGGCTGTGCTCTCTAATGCAGAACGAGTGCTACAAAGTAATGTGTCATTCCTCACTTCAGCCCCCTTGTATGTCAAGTTACACCACTTTAAAGAGCTGCGTGGGAGGGGTAATTATAAATGTGATAAACTCTCTCCCGCTAGCACATTTATCAGTAACAACAAAAGAATCATTACGATTCAAAATGGCGACACACATTGCCTTGCCCGTGCATTGGTTGTCGCCAAAGCTATATGTGATAATAAAAGAGAGTCAGGATGGATGGACGTGAACACCTTTAAACAGATCAAAATGGATCGTCATATTCAAAAACTCAAAGCAGAGAAACCATGCCGTGATGCCCGTGTTAATCTTTTGAAAGGGGGTGGGCTCACTGAACTGAAACAATTTCAAACTTATCTCTCCTAATACAAAATCACAGTGTTCAGGGAACGTCAGGGGAGACAAGTCCTATATGAGGGGCCTACCCCTCCCAAACATTCCTTTAGTGGCTATTTGGATTTATATTTTTACGACTATAAGCAAAATCATTTTTATGTCATAACATCCATGACAGCCTCATTTAAGTGCGGGTACTTTTGACGTGAGTGTCATGTGCCGTTCAATACAAAGAACGAGCACGGTTGTGAATCCGCTTGCAAAAAGTTCTACGCTAAAGTGGTTTGCAGTGGAGTTCGATCGGTGATCTGTAAAGACTGTGGGCGTTGGTTCACAAACCAAACTTGTTTTGATAACCATAAACGTCCCGGTTTTTGCAGAGGTAACATGTCGATCTGTGATGTCAAAAAGGTTTGTGAGGTCTGTGGGCAATTTTTCAGTTTGGAAAGAGCAGAATTTTCACACAGGTGTTATGAGAATTTTTGTAAAGTATGCAAGACCAATCGTCCTTTTGGTCATTTCTGCTATATGAAGCAGGCCCCATCCAAACCGTCGCTGGAAAAGATCAATTTATTGTTCGTATTCTATGATTTTGAATGCCAACAAGAAACTCTTCTTCAAGGTGCGGCCTGAAACGTACTTGCACGAACCTAATCTATGTGTTACGCAGATGTGTTGCAAGGCCTGCCTTCATATTGAAGGAAATGACCATAATTGCATCGAATGTGGGGGCAAGAGGACTCGCATATTCAAGGGTGATGACACAATAGCCCAATTTTTCGGATTTCTCGAGTAAATTAAACAACAAAATGTAAGAACATCACCCTCCTAGCCCAAAGTGCCAAGGGCTATGGTGGAAATTTTATTTTAAAATACATGATGGAGGTAAAAAAAATGGAATCCAGAGCTCATAATGAACGGTGCTAAAATCATGTCCATGCGTTGCGGCCCACTCCACTTTATTGACTCACTGAATTTTCTCCCGATGGCATTGTCCAAGATGCCCAAAACGTTAAACTTGGACGAGTCCTTGGCCAAGGGACATTTCCCCCATTTTTTCAATAAAAAATAAAACGCGGGGTATAGGCGTCCCTTGCCGCCAAAGGAGTACTACGACATCGGTGAGATGTCAGTTGAGGGAAAGGAGCACTTTGAGAAGTGGTATGACGTGCTGGCCAAAGAAAATTATGTCTTTGATTTTAACCGCGAGCTGGAACTGTATTGCGTGAAAGATGTAGTGATCCTACGGAAGGCCTGCCTAAAGTTTAAAGACATGCTCATGGATAAATCAAAGGTGGATACTTTCAAAGAGGCGTGTACGATCGCAGGAGTGACCATGTTGGTTTATTGCCGAAGTCATCTTAAGGAAAATACCATTGGTATCATCCCTAACGGTGGCAACCGGTGTTCGGACCTACAGTCGCAAGTCGCTGTATAATGGCTCTGCTAGGAGGCCTATCAACGTGGTGTCTCTATACTTCATGTGGCAGCAGCCGTGAGGAATATGTTTAGGGCAACGTGTAGACTAGGTTGTTAAAACTGGAGATACCACCACCATCTTCCAGTTCAGGGCTTTTATTGGCACGGGTGTCATCTCTGTTATCCTGACAGGAACACCCCTATCAAAAACAGCCGCCACGAGATCATGGAGACGCACTATAAAACTGGAGATACCACCACCATCTTCCAGTTCTGGGGCTTTTATTGGCACGGGTGTCATCTCTGTTATCCTGACAGGAACACCCCTATCAAAAACAGCCACCACGAGATCATGGAGACGCACTACAAAGCGATCATGGCCTGCGTGGACAAATTTAAGAATGCCGGCTACACGGTCATAGAGATGTGGGAGTGTATGTTTAATGCGATGAAACTTACAGACAAGGACTTGAAACAATTTTTACTCCAGAACAAGGTGTACAGCAAGGAGCCCCTCAGTCCCAGGGACGCATTCTTTGGCGGGCATACAAATTGTATCAAACTCTTCTACGAAGCAGACCTTTCTTGTGGAGAGAAGATCAAGTACTTGGATGTGTGTTCATTGTATCCTTACGTTTGTAAGTACAAAAAATATCCTATCGGCCACCCCAAACTTCACTTGGAAACAATAGCCAAAGTTACCGTGACGCCTCCACGGGATTTATTCATGCCCGTATTGCCTGCATGGATGCACGACAAGTAAATGTTAATCTTGTGAAGGAAATGTGGGGAGGAGAAAAACCAAGGCGCATGTCAGCACAACGACAAGAAAGATCACTAGTTAACTGGCGTCTGGTTGATTGACGACATCTGGAAAGCCATTGAGAAAGACTACACTGTTGAAGCCGTACACAAAGAGTGGGAGTACTATGTATCTGTTTATGATCGTCAGACACTTTCTGGCGGATTGTTTCATGGGTACATTGATACATTTTTGAAAATTAAACAAGAAGCCAGTGGATGGCCAGAGTGGTGTATCTCGCAAGATGAGAAGTTACTTTACATTCAAAATTATGAGGCAAGGTAAGGGGTAAAATTCAATGATTTCGGTTCTGTTTGTAAAAATCATAGTCTCCACACGCTGGTTAAACTCTTTTTAATTTCACTATGGGGAAAGTTTGGGCAAAGACCCGATTTACCACGCGTAGCCGTTGTCAACGACTATCAGTGCATCTACAAGTACCTGACGGATCCGTACATCACCGTGGACAGCGTCATTGATGTAAATGATGAGGTTATGTTCCTCAATTACAAGGATGCGCGTGACGCGTTGCGCCCTAACCCTAGCACGAGTGTTGTGGTGGCATGCTACATGACTTCTCTGGCTAGATTGCACTTATACAGCATCCTTGAAAAATTGGGGGACCATGTTTTGTCATGATACAGATAGCGTTCTATCTATGGAACGCCCCGGCGATTGGAATCCACCGACTGGAGAATTCTTATGTGATTTCGCTTATGAACTTAGGATTACGGTCCGGGAAGCTATAATAGCTTCTTTGTATCTGGTGGCCCCAAGAATTACGCGTACCGAGTTTGTGTTGGTGGTGATCCTGCCAAAACAAAAACAGTTTGCAAGGTTCGCGGGAACACCATAAGCTATGGCAACCGGAACGATGTTAATTTTGACGTTTTGAAAGCGATGATCACCGAACAGGCTGCGTAAAGGTACATACAGATACCGCACAAAATTATAAGAAAAGGTTTTGCGGCTGTATGTACCGTTTCGCCGAATAAAGTCTACCTGCCCGTGTACACCAAACGACGGATAACCGATGATTATAATACGTTGCCGTTTGGGTATCAGAGTCCTTGTAAGCGCGCTCGCCATGATTAAAAGGTGTTCATTTAGAAGGGATGAATAGTAATATTTTTTTTAGATTTTATTCTGCATGAAAACACGCATATTTTTTACTAATTTATTTTATGCACCTGGGATACTTTTTTTATCCACCAGTACAATACTCCACCTACCTGATTATTTCTAGTCGAATAGAATTTGTTGTTTGTATGTATTTATATGTATATATTAATTCTAGTCAAATGTGCTTATTTGTATTTTTCTTGATCACATGCTAAATTGAAACCATATCTGTATATATATTTAAATGGACTTTGATATTTTCCCGAGCTATTTAGTACCGAGGCCCCTATTCGCGCTACGACCTCAAGAAATTAATTATTGTTTCATAAACATGTATAATATACTTCAAGGTGTAATATATATTTGTAAATAAATATTCTAAAATAACATATTTTTTTTGTAAATAAATATTTCAAGTATGATTTTCATGGTGTGAGCTATCATTGTAAAAAAAATCTAAAACTGTTAATTGTGTAGATTATGATTGTAAATAAATATTCTTAAACTGTTATGTTTGTGTTTCAACGTCTACACCCAAACACCCTCCTTCTATCCTATAAATACAATTTCATTTAGCTATAAGGTCACTCTCAAACATTATGGACAAGTTGAAACATCCATCTGTGGAAAGTATATTTAAATACATTTCTTTGTTATTTAAATGCTATTGATTTGTAGCCCCTTTTTTTCCTCCAGGACCAAGGCAGGCATACAAAGTTATACAGCATAAAAAAAAGTGGGGAAATAAATGCAGAGTAAGCCGATAGGACAATAAAAACAAATATGTTATTCTATAATATATTTGCTCATGTTACCCTGCAAACCATTCAGCATTATAGCGCTAAACATAAAAAAAAGGATGACCAGACAATAATTAAAGAATATTTCAAGGATAGGATAAAATGCTTAGATAGCAGATAAGTGAAATCAACATATCAGAAATTAAATAGTTAAATATAAGTTTTATTTATAAATATGATAATATATATTTTTTTGATAGAAAACACCTCTAGTATTTACCTAGTCATGTTATTAAAAAAATTACTCTGAATATTAAATTTTCAGTTCCACACGTCAAAAGATTCTGAATATTATACATCTTGTAACTTTCACAAGTCAAAAGGACTTTGAACATTAGACGTATTAAATATGCATAAGTCAAAAGGACTCTTAATATTAAATTGTAAAATCCACATAATGATAGAATTCTGAATATTAAACATTCTTTTGCTTTACACAAGTCAAAAGGACTTTGAACATTAAATTGTACTACTAGCCAAAAAGGAATTTAAAATTACAAATGCCAAAAATTAATTTAGAGTTTACATGATTTTGGTAACACGTAGATGTGCCCCAGATAGATATCCTGCCAAGAGTGATTTGTCCTCTGACTTCCTGGCAGTATTTATCCGATATTAGTTGCTCAGGGAGGGGGAAGTAGGGGTTACACACACAATATACATACAAAGAGAGAAAAGAAGGAGACGGGGTAATAGTGGACGGGGAACCTGTGACGAGAGAGCCCTGGATTTCTTCAGAACAGTCTATTTGCACCTGCAACCATCTAGCGCCGAAACATCGTACTCCACTCTTCCCGGCATCCGTAGCGAACACGCGGTGTTGATGCGCCTCCTGGCCTCGCGCTTTCAGTCTCAACAACATGTTCGCGATAGCCGGTTGCGTAGCATGGTAGATATATTCAACTTGGGACGTACACAGTGGAATGGGGTTCGGTGAGTTTAGGACATTATACTATTTTAGTTGTGGTGGGATATGACTAGTAATGATTTAGTATCCAGTTTTTTTAAATACAACGTTGTAGCTCGTCATAAGACGCTACATTTGTTTGTTTGGCATTTCTAATATTGATTCAAGGTCCTCATAAATGTATTTGATAATACTTACGAATTTATGTAAAAGTTATATATTATTTTATTAAAATATATTTGCGAACATTAAATTATATATAAATTAATTTTTTTTTTGTTTAAATGCTATTTTGATTTGTGTAAAAGTTATTTATTATGTCAACAAAATATAGTTTAGAGCATTAAATGATTTTTTAAATAAATTTCTTTGTTATTTTAATGCTATTTTGTTTTTGGTTGGCATTTCTAATATTGATCCTAATTCGTTGAATTATATTTAAAATAAATTCAAGTTCCTCATAATTGAATTCAATTTTACTTATGAATTAACGTAAGAGTTATATATTATATCGGCAAAATATAGATGAGAAGATTAAATGATATTTAAAATAAAACTTCTTTTTGTTATTTTAAGTGGCTCAAGGAATAAAACAGTTGTTTCTAAAATAATTAAAACTTTTTACTTTATCCTTGGGTATCAATATACCGGCACAACAGTTACAATTTATAATAAAAAAAGTGTTTATGTGGGACACCTTACCTTAAATTAAATTTAGTTAATTAATAAACGCTATCTAAACAGTGAAACTGTTTGCAATGACAATAATATACGGGTTTATCCTTTCTACTAATTTATATATATATATATATATATATATATATATATATATATATATATATATTATACAAATCAAACATTAAATGATATTTAAAATAAATTTCTTTGTTGTTTTAATGATATTTTGTTTTGCGTTTCTAATATTGTTTCAAAGTCCTCATAATTGTATTCGATATTACTTGTGAATTAATGTTAAAACTATATATTATTTCAGCAAAATATCATTTAGAATATTAAATAATATTTAAAATAAAACTTCTTTTTTGCTATTTTAAGTGATTCAAGGAATAAAACAATTGTTTATAAAATAACTAAGTCCTTTTACTTTCTCCTTGGGCAGTAATTCACCGTCACAATCACCCGCCTCAGTGGCGTAGTTGGCTAACGCGCTTATTTTGTGTAGAGCCAGACTGGTGAGGACCGGGGGAGGTTGAGGTTAGAGTCTCAGTTGGGTAAGCTAGGGGTGGTTTTCCACTCTCTCTCCACGCAAATGCTAGTTCACTCAATCTAAATTCAACCTTCCCGATTTCTAAGCCATTAGCATAACTAGTACTTAAGCGTATAAGACGTGGTGCTAAATAAAAATGAATGTACGTGGGTGTGCGTGTGTGTGTGACACCTTACCTTAAACCAAATTTAGTTAAAATTATAAACAGATATTTAAGCAGTGAAATAATAATAATAATAGTATACTTATTCCGCCTTTATACTCATATCACTATATATTCTACTTGCTAAAGCTATATTACGAGGCACGTCCAGAAAGTAAGAGTACTGGTTGCCCTCTAGTGCTGTGAGAAATTTGTTTCCAAGGTTGGCAACATTGAGTGGTAGTGGGGGTTCTTCTGAACACAACGAGCACAGGCGGACCTCATTAGTATGAAAACTCGCCTTGTAGTGTCCGTTTGTGTGAAATATGTCGATAAGAAATCCCGCCAAGTGCGAGGTGCGCACTTTCATCAGGTGCCTTCTCGCTGAAGGAAAAACACCGACTGAATTTTTTTTCACGGATCAAAACTGTTTATGGTGAAGGTGTTATGAACCGAACGAACGTGTTTAAGTGGTGTCGTGAATTTAATAAAGGCAGAACAAATGCTCATGACGATCAGAGGTGTGGAAGACCTTCCATTTTGACGATGAGTTACTGTACTGCAAAAAAATCGAGAAAACTGTTCGTGAAACCCACCAATTGACAGTGGATGAAATTTCTGCGATGTTTCCACCAATCTTCAGATCTCTCTTACACGAAACAATTACAGAAACGCTGGGATTCCAAAAATTGTGCGCAAGATGGGTCCCAAAACAACTGACAGAGCAGCACAAAGTGAATCAGGTTGCTAGCGCTCGCGAGTTCCTTGAGCGATTTGAATTGGAAGGTGAGGATTTTCTGAGCTCGATTGTGACTGGAGATGAAACCTGGGTGGCTTATTAAACTCCCGAGACAAAACCGTCATCAAAGTGGTGGCACACCAGTTCCCCATTCGCCAAAAAAATTCAAAACCTCAATTTTGAGCTAAACAATCATGGCCACTATATTTTGGGACCGAAAAGGGATTATTTTGATCAAATTTCTGCCTCAGGTGAAGACGATTAATGCAGCACAATACCGTGAGATCCTAAAAAAGCTCAAGAGAGCAATTCAAAACAAACGGAGGGGAATTTTGAATAAGGGAGTGCGTTTGTTGCACGACAACGCCCGCCCGCACACGACCAACGCCACCAAGGCGCTTTGGGACTCATTCGGTTGGGACATTTTGAACCACCCCGCATACTCCCCTGATTTGGCACCTTCAGACTTTCATCTTTTCACCTCCCTAAAGAATCACATGGGTGGAAAAAAAAATTCACACTAAGAGGAGATGAAACAAGAGGTCCTGAACTGGAAGAAGGAGATGGTGGGAGAATTCTTTGAGGACGACATCAAAAAGCTTGTGCCATCGCTCACAACCTGCATAGAACGGGAAGGCGACTACGTGGAGAAATAACTGACATGTTTACCGACAAAATCCTGTAATTTTGTTTTAAATACAATTTTTTTTAAATAGAAAAATTGAGTACTCTTATTTTCTGGACGTGCCTCGTAATTACACGTGTGTAATATATAATACTTAACTTTTAACTGTCTGCGTCATTTAATATTTTACTCTGGCAAAGTTGTCACGTGTATATTGCCATCGCCTTTTTGTCTTTGAAACACCAACAACATATTTTAGGGACAGAACGGGTGCGTGCAATTTTAAACACCATATTCTTCTCTTGGGTTTGTCAAATACAGGGCATGAAGCAGCCGGCTGAAGATATAGGGGTTCGAATCTATTTTGGGTACACAATCTAAATGTCAAGCTCATCTAGTGGTGTGTGAGGTTGGGGATTTGAATACCTGGTAAGGTGTACTGTTGGTAGTTCTCCTTCCACGTAAACGGTGTAACATTTCCTCATTCCTCCCTACCACATTATATTCGTACGCCGCCACCAAGGGACCATAGAGGATACCTACACCCGTACATGCTGACAGTAGCTATCAAACAAAACAAATGTTGGTAGGCTTTTGTCGGGAGAGCGTCCCCTAACTGTGGATTATAGATCACTGTGAGGCTTCTATCTGGAGAGAGGCCGCTGATTATGCATAGTAATGTGTGTAATAATAAGCTGGGTATATATATATATATATAGACGCTTAATGAGAAAGGGTGCGTGTAATCCATCTAGTTATGGTGGGGGGAGGTTGGGGTTTCAAATCCCCACTGAGGTGTACTGTCACTAGTTCTCATTAAATTGTTTCCCTCTCCACGTAAACGCTAGAACATTTCTTCCTTACTCCTTCTTATCTTTGCCAACAGTGGTCCATGTTGGTATGGTGGATACCTACATCCCCACCTGTCGACTGTTGGTACCAAATAACCAATTCTAGTAGACTTTTGTCATAGATTCATACGTTTACGGCCATTACTCTCTCATGTACCTTTTCTATGAAGCCCAGAACATTTTATTGAAAACTTTCCTCACCTTATTCTCACCCACCAATTATACATATAACGACGCTATAGTGTTGAGATATTACAACACATTTTTCAAGACGCTAAGGTTCTGCTGCCCCTCAAGAGACTCCATCAAATCAGCTTACGCCTATAAAAGGGGCGTCCCAACGGTGTGCTAGCCATAATAACGATAGTCGTCGAAGCGATCAATTGTCATAGAAGGTCAAGAAATTTGCAACCGCAAAGCAAAGCCGGTGAAGCCACTTGCCATCACTAGTATTTTCAACACTTTGTTTTCGCTGGACAGGGTCGACGCTTAACGAGTCATCATTGGCATGAGTGTCAAGAACAACTTTACACTCTATGTCCAGCTAGAAAAATGCGGAGTGAATTTTGCGGTGTTTAGCCGTACAAGGGGGAAAGAACTGGGCAACTACAAGTCGGTCATCTCAAAGTTTTTCAGCAACACGCAGCCTCCTTAGAAGATTAGTCTGACTAATCATAGAATCTCTCTCCCACCCAAATCCCTGGGGCACACATTAAAAACTAATGGGTACACATTAAATTCTAATGAGCATACATAAAAATCAAATGACCCATTGGGCTAAACCCATGAGCCCTGGCCAGTGGGTAGGATACATTGGGGTGGTTTGATAAAAAAGAATTGTGATGTAGTAGCCCTCCCACTGTCAAACGATGCAGGGCTGACATAGGGGGTCGGGGCATGGTCTTGGGGGAGGGGGTGAAATTAATGATACACCACCGAGAAACCCCCTACTGAGCCATTGCTAGCCCATATTTTCCTGTTTGAACATGTTTAGTCACCGACATGGGCCACCGGGGAATAACGGTAAATTTCTCGCAAATATTGAAATCACAGTGCTGTACTGAACCCGTGCCAGCCAGTATTTTCCTGTTATAATCACCATTGAGTGGGGCCACCGGACATGTAAAATCACAGCAAGACATCACTTTATGTTTGACACTCGTTGAGAGAGGATACTTTCTAGCCCTCATGGGCCGACACGTTGCGGGAGGAGTTCCCGACGCCCAAGACTGCATGCTCCCTTACCAATAAAAACTCCCCTCCCCACAAGGATACACAATTATGAGGAGTGCACAACCAAAACCCTGGAGCACACATTAAAAACTTATGGGGCACACATTAAAATCAGGAACAAGGGTGCGGGGAATAAATTACGGATGTGGAAAGGGGGTAAAACTTGGAGGGGAAAATCACAGCGCTGTTATGAGCAATGTAGGGCAATTATAACGGTAATTCTATCAAACAGGATGTCGTGAGTGATTTGACTCGTCGTAGGAAGTGGGGTTCCCATTGGTCCAGGATACTACAAACTATGTCTAGCCAGTTAATTTTAAAGTGTTGAATGAATTTTTCACGAGCAGAGCGAATATTCATTTTTGAACATTATTTTAAGGCCAACTTGTACATGGAATGCCAACAATCGTTTGTGCATAGTTTTACAGAATCACGCTTGCTGAATAAATCAACAATATGCCAAATTGATTGCACAAAATATAAGTTTTTTCTTTGGGTTGCGTGACTTTTGGATCATCCTGTACAAGCAACACACTCTCACTTTGGCTCAATAAAATATAATCCTCTCTTGAACTATTAATTAAAACAGGATGAGAGTGAATTGTAAGGAACTGCAGCAGAATCGCCCGGGGAAAGGATGTAATTCCACATAATAGAAAAACATATAAGCTAGCAATTGCAGACAGGAGAGAATGTAACAAGTCATATTCCCTCTTGTTCCTCACAGACATTTCATACTCCCTCCTGTTCCTCACAGACGTGTCATATTCCCTCCTGTTCCTCATAGACAAATCATATTCCCTCCTGTTCCTAACAGACAGAAGGTAGAAGTGCGCTCAGAAGAGACCTTACATCACCTCCGCTCCAGTCTTCTAAAAGCCCTGTCCCACACCAAGTTGCGCTACTTGCACCAGTTGAGGAGACTGGACAGAGAACTAGTGAGGAGATACAAGTACACGTTCCTCGGTAAGCACTGCTTACACCAGATGAAGAGACTGGACAGAGAACTAGTGAGGAGATACTGTAGCTCCCCCTCGTGAGTAATAGGCATGAGGATAACGAGGGTAGATTAGTTTTATTCAATAACAATGATAGCATAAATATGACAAGTAGAAAACATAGTAGAATGAAGTAGAAAGATAGAGTCGTTACTCATGAAGGTCAACAGCCTCACGCAGACTGCCACACGTACTCTCTCACGGTGAAGCCTACGAAGAGTTGTGATAAGCGCAAACTGAACTTTGGATATGGCCAACAATGCAACAAGAACACAAGAATATTGGTAAGGTCCAAACACTACCGATATTGGTGACCCAACCTAACTTGAATGTATTAGCCTTCAAAGGTATAAAAAATAAGACTATAGCTTCATAGAAGCCGAACAAAATTAGCACTAAGCTTTTAATTTTCATAACCCAACAGTCAAAGGTAGCCCCAAAAAAGGTACGCAAGTTAACCCACAAACTTTCATATTAATATACCTTGACCATATCGAAAGTTTGTCATGACTATCAAGTCGCTTCTAACCTCTCCTCTACATTTATGAGAGATAAATCAGTTAAATATGGCAACTCTGAATATATATATATATATATATATATATATATATATATATTTAAGAAGTCTAGTGACTCACCGTCTTATGGCATTAGGGTAAGTCCTACAGGAAATAAATTCAATAATCTAACAGTATATACATGATTTAGATATGAAAGTCATTAAGCAATAAGCAAGAGACAGTTAAATCCCACATTTTAACAACCAGAGAATGTATTTAAATATTAAGCTTCCCGCCATCTTGTGGCAACAATTTGTACATTATCTAAAAATGAAACGTGGCCTTTAAGCGGTTGAATAAGAAACAATTAGATCCAATATATTAACAATTAAGCTTAACAATATTAGTGGATATATTTGAATTCTAAGGGCCAACTTTACAATGTATCGTCACAGTCCTTGTAACTTAACTGTTCGTAAATTCTAACCGTTGGTTAAACTTCGCAATGTGTTTTACATTACTATTTTATAGTGCTCGTCAAATTACTAATAGGTGCCTTCCACTAGTTCCTATCGTTAACTTTCTCTGAGTACTAGATTTGTTTCAAAGCTTTTGATTGGCATAATTTGACCATAGAGAATATAAGCAAGCCAAACATTTTAAAATAAAAAGGAGTGATTGTTATCACTTAACCGTATGTTAAGCCCTAACGAATAGAATAACGTGACATTATAAGATTGGGTCTAAGTCTCCTGCCATTTTGTGGCAGCAATTTGTACTATCAGGTAAAAGTCCCAACATCACGATAATAAAAATACTATGATTTAATTTCCAAGTGTCCTGACATCTGACGGCAATGAGTTAAGTCTACCTAGAAATGAAGTACTCGGTAAACGACGGCATCTACCCATCAACAATATTATGACCATAGCCTTCATGGGCGCGCCTTGAAACGCAAACCGCTAAGTGGTTAAGCAGAAACTATTTTAAAGCTTGAACAAAATTTAATTTCCCCAAGAGACATAATTCAAATGTGAATAGCGGCTTTATTCTAGCCGGATTATTAAGAAAAATTCACACTAATTCTCAATAATTTAAATTTGTAGTCCCAGAAAATAGATTTGAAAAGATTAACGTGTTCAAGCCGAAAGGGAATTTAGAAAAAAGGCGTAATTTAAGCCCTAACAACTAAGCGTCGCTTACCTCGTCCAAAGACAGTGGTACAATGAGTAACCACATTAGTTAAACACAGACTTATATAGTGCAAACACCTGATCAGATGTTCAGAGAGAGAGGAGAGGGAAGGAGGAAGAGGGAGTGAGAGAGTGGAGCTCGGGAATGACGTGGAAAGTACCAGAATGATATACAAGAGAGGAGGAGAAATAGGGGATAGGGGGGTGTTACATAGTAGAAACAACAACAGAGAGGGAAAAGTTCGCGTAGTGGCCGTCATATGTTCTTGGGCGTGGTCTTATTTACTTGCCGGACGTCGACTCAAACCTCGTGTCAGTCTATTTGGGAGTATATATGCGGAGGGAGGTGCTGGATGAAGCGTGGGAGTATGAGTTCAAATGCGGTGGAGGGTAAGTGCCACACCATTCTAATGTATCATCACTTGTAACTTGTTAAATCACAAGTACACGTTCCTCGGTAAGCACTACTTACACTAGAGAGAAGATACAAGTACACTTTCCTCGGTAAGCACTACTTACACCTGCTGGTCAGAGAACTAGTGAGGAGATATAAGTACACGTTCCTCGGTAAGTGTTGCACCTGTATAAACACGTAGGAGGTATGAGACTCATATAATATCTAATTTTTCAATCATACCACTGGCCCTTGTTTCAACCATCTGTCCCTTATTCCAGCACTTGGTCCACTGTTCTAGCCCTCTCTGTCCTGCCTCTCTCCATGCTCTCTCACAACCAGATCTACAAGACTGCTCAGTTCTTGGAGAGCCAGGACATCAAAGCTACGTTAGAAGGCAGACGACTGGTCGCTACTGGTCAAGACACCAGTTTCAGTTTGTATGTCCTTGAGGACTGTAAGGACTTCCATCAGGTCTTGGAAACCCCGCTCCAGAGGACATACAAGGAGGGGGAGGAGGTGGCTGTGTGGTCAGTATCCTGGCACTACTGTTCTGTGACAGGGGTTCGGCGCTCTCAGAGCTGGTTATAGCACCTTCCCTCTAATGTGGGCACATTTTCTTTAATTGCCCTCCTTGTTTAGACTTATCCATGACTAGCCCATGTGTTAAAATGTAATCAACACAAATCTTCCTTTATCAACTTACCATAAATAAATGTGTATTACATATCACAGAAGCTACAGATAAAATCACTACGGAGTTTTGGTAGGGATATCCGAATAACAGTGGTATCATATTTGGGAGAGGCATAGTATCATGGTAGGGATATCAGTGGTATAATGATTGAGAGAGTAGTAGTATCATGGTAGGGATATGGGTGGTATAATGGTTGAGAGAGTAGTAGTATCATGGTAGGGATATCAGTGGTATAGTGGTTGGAAGAGTAGTGGTATCATGGTAGGGGTATCAGTGGTATAATGGTTGAGAGAGTAGTAGTATCATGGTAGGGATATCAGTGGTATAATGGTTGAGAGAGTAGTAGTATCATGGTAGGGATATCAGTGGTATAATGGTTGAGAGATTAGTAGTATCATGGTAGGGATATCGGTGGTATCATACTTAGTAGTTTAATCAAGAACATAAATGTGTAAAATTGTTAATGTGTTCTTGTGTAAGTTTCGTAACGCTATTAACTATAACTTATGTGTGAGTCCGCGTCCCACATGTGATGACTGTTGCAAATTGTTTACGTAAGAAATGAGTAGCCAAATGGCAAGACTTAGCAGTGCTATTGTGCATCGTCCCTCGTCTTCCTCTGGATGTACCGACTTAGTTGTTGCTTCATTCACAGAAACAATGCTTCCAGAGCAGATATCTTCAACACCAACTGGTGTTAATTTAGGTAACAGTGACAACATATCTTTAGCTATATATTCCTAAGATGACGTAAGATGTACGATTGCAATAGGAGGACCAGAAAATGCAGCCGCCAATCACCAGGGGAGTATTTCCGCACCTTGTAAGGACCCAGGCCTGTGGCCGGAAATTAAAAACGAATTACGAGATTGTCAGTTCACGGTGTTGGAACAAAACTTGGACGCTGACTTCAGTGTTTCAACGCGCAAGTATTCCGATAAAGAAAAACATATTAAAAAAAATCCTTTTCTCGAAAACTTCATAATGGGGAGACACAAGTAAGACATTGGCCGTTGTACTCGTCATCGAAGTTCTATGTTTACTGTGTTTCTTGCCTGCTGTTTGGTGAAGAAAAAAGTATGTTTACTTCAGGGTTTAATGACTGGAAAAATGCCTCTACAAGAGTACAAGATCACAAGAATATAATTTAAATGTATAGCTTAAAAATTCAATTTAAAACCAAAACTATGATGAAAATCTTAAAATGATACATGAAGTTTATCAACTTCCTTTAGGAAAGACGGAACGCAGGGGGAGCGGCATTTCGACGAAGGTCTACGGGCAGCAAGGTAGTAAATCCGGCCTTGAGTAGTCAGAAACTAATGTAAGACATGTATTCATGGTGATCTGAAATTGAATTGAGTGCGCTTTGTTATAGAACATTGGACGTTATTTGTAATAACATTATTTGGAAAAAAAAAGTTTGAAATATATTGATTTAATTAAACTAATAAAAATCAAGAGAAACGTATATAGTCCAATTTTCTTAGGACATTTCAGAGGGTATTCCTTATATGGCAAAAAAAGTTACTAGATCTACATTCATATTTTTATACGTCAAGTCATGTTATCTGCAGCTGTCGCTTTTGATAGATATTTTCAACACATAAAATAACAATAATGATATAGTAAATAATGTTATTAAAGTTGACAGCAGTAAAATGTTTTTGTATTTTCTTAAAGGTATTAACCATGGAAATTGGGTTTTAGGTGTGTATGTAATGTAATCAGCTAGCGACAACTCATGTGACATACCAGCTGTTGCTGAGATGCTATATCCTTGTATTCCACCGACAACTCATGTGACAGGTACCAGCTGTTGGAGGAGATCTGAGCTGCTCTATTCTTGTATTCCACTGACAGCTCATGTGACAGGTAGCAGCTGTTAGTGGAGAGCCGAGCTGCTCTATTCTTGTATTCCACTGACAACTCATGTGACAGGTAGCAGCTGTTAGTGGAGAGCCGAGCTGCTCTATCCTTGTATTCCACTGACAACTCATGTGACAGGTACCAGCTGTTGGTGGAGGAGAGCCGAGCTGCTCATATCAATGATGAGCCTCAAGTCCAGACCGTGTTGCAGCAACTGCTCCAGTCCAATACTACCAACCTCTCGGGGATACATAAACCTCAGGAGAAATTGTGTATGTTGGTCATGTCCTTGCACCCTCAGGAGCTGTGCACCCTTCACTGGCAAGCTGCTCTTAAGGTGAGTAGGTCTCTACACTATTCACGGGCAAGCTGCTCTTAAGGTGAGTAGGACTCTATACACTACTCACTGGCAAGCCGCTCTTAAGGCGATTAGTGAGCTACCTCAAACAGATCTAAGTGTTTATAACTCCATTATTATCAAAAGGTAGCAGTATATTACGTTAATATAACACTATCAATAAACACAGTAATTAACTTGTTGGATATTATTTCAGTTTGTGTTTGAAGAGATCCTGGAAGGAGCTGAAGGTACAGTTGAAGTGTGGGTACAGAAAAGAGGGCTTCCTCTTATGATCTAATATCTACTGTTGTTGTATTATATTCTTTATGTTATATACATTATATTTTATGCAAAGTAGACTTTCCTAATTTATACACATACATATTGTTCTGTCACTAATGTTTGTTTGATTAGGGCTTGTATGCACGCATTGGCCTGAGAAGAGGTTCACCTAGAATATACGTTGCATCCATAGCAACACCACATTAAAACAGAAAACAAATGAAGAGCTCGTTCCCAAAACTACAGTAGCCACATGGCTTCTTTAGTGCTGACTGAGAGTTCACAGCTGACTTCTGACAGTAAACATTTAGGTATATACTTAAATTTTGACTGTCAGAAGTGACAGCTGCTAAACACATGTTTTTTGCAGATCATATGGTTC
>CABFWB010007952.1:0-20943 GCA_902151455.1 Timema bartmani
CGATACTTTAAAGAAAAATACCTTCATCCATGACTTTTTAAATATATGAGAGCAGTCCAAAAATCAACTACATTATACTCGCCACCCGCAATAACGAAGCTTACTCTATATGGGTGGTAGATGTATTTGCCAAATACGTGTTGATATATGCGCATAAAATACAGAATCGTAATAAAATATTATTTAAGTGTGGTATAACTTAAAGCTTGTTACAAATACTAATTATTATTTTATAAATAATATATGTATCTATTTTTTGTAATTATATTTGAACAATACTAATTCACTTAAAAGATAATGATTTGTGATTTTTAAACTTTTACCAAAAGCGTACCTTGCATTGTTCCTCTATGGTGTAGCTTAGAGGATAGCACCATAGCGGATTCTATCAAAGTAAGGCTGTCATCCTTCAGGGTAAGCGAAGGCTGATGAACTTCATACCCATTGGCGTAGACTAGAGAAGGATGATTTCAGCTACACCCAGTATCATTGCTGAGGGAACTGCAGGTCTTATGGAGGAAAACTTTATCTTCGCTCTCTCTCAGTTAACTGTTGCCAAATCTCTTCTCTCTCAGTTATGTCTGAAGGTGGTGTGCTGGGTTAAGAAGAAGCTACTGGTAGCCAGAGTTGAAAAACTTGTATTATATTTGCGGGGAGATTGACCACACGAAAACGAGAGAATGACAACGCTGTTTCCCAATGGTAGCCATGCAGTTCCCTCAGAGATGATATCCAATATAGCCCTAGCCCAATAAACTATTCTCAGTTTAAAAACGATGGAGCAATTTCGGTATATTAATTTGATTTTCTCTTCATTCTCCAAGTAATTTCTCCCACCTATTGCTGTAAGCCAGGCGTGTCAAACTCTTTTGATCATAAGGGCCATATTGAAAGTTTAAAACATTTAGGAGACTGCATTAAAAACACTTTTTTAAGTAAAAATAACTTATAATTAATATTCTGTTTATAATAAAAATGAATTAGGATTGAATCACTAGGATCCACACTCTATTTTGTCCCCAAAAATGTTCACAATTTCTATAAAGCATTCTTAATAAAAATGGAAACCCTCTGTTAATTTGATGCGATTAAATGTGACAAAGTATAACATTCACGAATGGTACTTCTCTACATCTTTTAATGAAAGTAAAATTGGTGTGCATTGTTTGTTGGTTCATAATAAATTAGTGAAGTCCATGGGCTGCACAAAATTGTAGGCCACACGCGGTTTATTACATGCCTACTGCAGACACCTTAAACACCTATTTGGGATTTTGTCTCATCTCCTGTATATTAATATTTTGTATTTTCTAAGGGGAATTTATTTAATATCTATGGATTTATCCTTAGGCTTTGAGCGTGAGAACAGTTGATGAGATGAAATCCAAATAGGTGTTAAAGTTTCTACAGCAAGGATGAAATAAACCACATATATAGAAGATTTACATCCTCCCTCCGAGCTAACCCTACATTCACAAATAGTAGATATTCTAGCCTTCATGTACAGTTCCTATATGCAAAGTAGGGTTTGTTAACCACTGAACTAAATAAAATATTGTGACCTGGCGGTCTAGGGCTAAGGTGTCCAACTTCTGTGCTGGGGGTCCGGGGTTCAATCCTCAGCCCCAGCACAGATCTATCTGATTGCCAAACCCTTACTTCACCTCTGACAAGACGTGTACTAACCACAACTGGTGAATGTGTGGAGTGCCAGGCCTCCACCGTGGTTCGGATTCCACGTTAAACTGTAGGTCCTCCATTTCATCTCACAATCACCCTACCATTACACATTAGCGTAAGTGCGTATAACCCGAACGGATAGTAAGATGCGGTACTAATAATAATAAATAAAATAATAATCGGGAAGAACACTATAATACAGTATGGTCCAACTTGAGCGATAAAACCTGTAGCATAACATCCTTCGGAAGGGAAGTGGAGCCGTCGGTCCCATGTCGATTGTGGCATGAGAACCTTGGAGGGTTGTTAAAAATACCCTTTCCAGGAGAATTGGTAGGCCCTTTCGCTCTCGCTCATAGAAAATTCTCATGTGATGATATATAACCAGTTGGTTCATAAAGTGCACGTTAAATACCTCAAATAAATAACAGATCTATTATTAAGGGTTGTTTTATTAAGTTGATGAGATTATCAAATACATCTTCGGCCCACGGTGCAAACTGAAGATCAGATTTGACCCTTGGGATGAAAAGTTGGACCACCCTGCTCTAATAGGTATATACCAGACCAAGAGGGATTGATTAGAACTGTAGTCAGGCATACAATTAGTAGTTTTCTCAAGAAACACACAATTCTCATTCTTAGCAATAGACAGGATATACTATACAAGGTAAGGCTTAGAACATTAGGTTTGCAGTAGTCGAGGCTTGAATCCTTATCAGGTGGACTATGAATAGATTCCTTTCTAGATTCACATTCCTATCCTTTACTTCCTAGACTGGATAGAGGAGAAGGAGTAGGGCTTAGCACATTAGGCTTGCGGTAGACAGGACTAAGTGGACCAGGCTCCAATCCTAGTTAGGTAGACTATGCGTAGTATCTTCTCTTTCTCCTCAGCTTAAGACCTTAACAGGGTTGGTGGGAGAAAGTACCTAAGGTAGGTATGCTAAACACATCAATCTGATAATGTAGTATACCCGATACATACAGTAGATGTTAACCTCAAACATCATTCCTATGAGATGGGGTACCTTATCCCGATATGTTAAATATTTAACTTAGGTGTCTCAGTTAAAAAAGGATTGCGTTTAACATAGGCCTACACCAATTAGGAATCCTACCTTAAAAATATGGCGTTTCTTATAATTGGATCAGGTATACATTTTTGTCATTTTGTTGTTTAGCATACCTCTTCTAAGTATCCAAAAATATCAAAATTATTTGTTATCATATCTTGATCTAACTTCATAGTTTATCCAGCTGATGACTATCAAAACAGTCTCAAATATCTTAAATTATATGCTTGATCCAGGTACTCAAGCCTGTGCTAGAGTTTAACATACCTGGTTCAAGTATCATAGATTATCTGAGTGATCGTCGGTGCTCCTAGGTTTTATTGTATATTGGCCAACAATAGTATCTATTTGCGAGCTTGTCTTGGTTCGAGTCCTACTCGAATGATAAAAAAAGGAATGGATAGACTTAAGCTGTGCTAAGTGATCAGATCATAGATAATAAATAGATCTTAGTTTTATTCTCACCATACCCTAGAAATATTCAAGTTGTATTTAGCTAATATCGGGATTATCACTTACTTTTTTTTGCACCACATTTTACCACCTGTTCGGATTATACACATATATTATAGTTACTATAATGAGGTAGGGATGAGTAAGGAAGCATTCACAGGTAATCTACCCGCATTTGCGTGGAAGTAGAGTGGGAAAACATTGAGGAAAAACCACCCTCAATAGACCCGACAAGGATGTGAACTCCGATCCTCCCTTCATCAGCAGGTGAGTATAACACAATCGTTACCATATCATAAGTAAGGTTGGATTTAGATGAAGTATGCATGTAGGAAAATTAGAAAGCTATTTAGGCAAAAACCACCTTGCCTTCACCTGACAGGGATTAAAACCCCACTCTCTCTGTTATCGACAGTATAGTCTTGCAAGAATGACGCCTTAGATCATGTGGCCACTAAAGCCAGTCACTTCCACTCTTCATGAAGTATTTTCTTGACATTTATTCATACCGATAAGATTATTTCGTTTTATTTTATTAGCTTCCACGTCTCAGTACGGGCAAGGCGCATATTTTCATAAATGAGGCAGGGATGAGGAAGGTAGCCTAACATTTAGAGGAAGTATAGCCGCATTTGCGTGGAGGGAGAGTGGAAAACCACCCTAAGTGAAAGGGGCTGAGTTTTAGCTCCGACCTCCTAGTCCCCTTTAAACCAGATCAGACGAGTTTAACGCCCTAATCCACGTGCGCACTGATATATTGTGTGTGCAGGTGAAGTGAGCCAATAAAGCGGCTATTAGAGAAAGAAAGAGAAAGTGATTTAATGTAAGTTTTATATAAAAATGTATATATACATAGCAATTTAAGTTTTTAAAATTTGTCTTTAATTATAATTATAGTACCCTACTTTTAGCCTAATTTTAAACTTTAAATAAATCACATCTCACTCTCTTAGACTAAGCAACACAACACAAAGCACAAAGTTAAAAATTGCTTTTTACATTGTCAACCCCATTCTATCCCACCCCACTCACAGACCCATCCTCCAATATAATATATAATCGGCCCTCTTCACCTCTTGCCTAAGGTGACCATCCGTCTAGTGTTTTACGGGGGACAGTTTCGTATTTAAGAGTCTCGTCCCATTCTTTTACAGGTCCAAAAAAAACACAAAAAAACGTGTATATTACTATGCGTTCCGTAAATGTCCCTTATTTTAGAAATAACATTATGTGAATCATTGAAACGTCGATATTTTACAATATTTCTTTTTCTGAGTTTATTAAAACATAACTTTGATACGATATTTTCTGTTATAATTTTACATGATCACCCCTGATTTTGGAATTTAGCCGTTGGGCGTTGGGAATCCCCGAATTATTATCTAATCACTGCTTACTGCGTTTCACGTAATGTTCAGTCAGCTCTTGCCCATATCATCAATATTCAAAATATAATTATTAATAACTATGGAATTCTTGATAGATGAGGAGGGGAAGGGGTTGTTACTGTTGAGATTGATTAATGGTGGCCCCTAGCAGGACACATTGCTATTTTCAAAACAAAAAAAAGTATTTGTTATGCGTAGCTCCAGGCAAAGCGATGTAAATAAACACGCTTTGTTGCACGAGTCACCCCTCGGGCCGGACATGCTGGCGGCTGGCTGGTCTCTGACACCCCCATCCTTCAATCTATCTTCTCTCCCTCAAAGAGCAGCATGCGCGCGCTGCTGCTCCACCCGCCATTCCTTCTAGAACCATCACAACTCACTCCTCTTCCACCCTCCGAGTCATCATTTAAAAGGGGGAGTTAAATGCTTTTCACTTAAGGGGGCCGCCAACTGTATCTCAGAGAAGCGTTGAAGAGGTCCAAAAATCCCGAGCTATTTAAGAAGTGGTTTGTTGTTCTAACATATGGTTCACGCCAAAATGAAGGTGAATTGTATCAAATTCTTCCTTTTATATTAAAAAAGCTTTCATTAGAGGTATTATAATTAAAAAAATACTTACTAAAATGTGAAGTTAGCTTATTTTCAACAACGTTTAACGTGAACTGTCACAGTTCTGAGATTAAAGTAACAACAGAAAATTAATTCTAAGTAAGTTAATGATTGGTTTAGTAGTCCTGAAGCTTCAGAAATGCCATTCCCATAGTAAATACCACAGTGTGGGGATATTTCCATTCATGTATATGTCGTCCTTAGACCCTTTAAATCCTAACTGTGTTCAATTGTCATAGAACTTGTCTTTACTTATCTACCCTCTTACAATCTAATGGCAATTTCTTGGAAGGGCACCCCCAAACCCCACTCCCTCTCCAATCCACAAGACAAGCATTTACAAATATGGCAACGATCCATCCCTATGTTGCCATTTACTCCATTCAAACACCAACAATGAGAATGTTGTACATCGTTTGTATTTATACTCTAGATATTCGAACTAAACAATACTTGCACCCCCGAAGGTGGTGGGGCCAAACGGGGCAGTTACCCCCACCCGAAAACCCGAATAATTTTAATAAAAACTTAAAATACATCTAATTGAACTATAAAATCGAGTAATCTATATTTTTTAGTCTAATACCCACATATTTCAACAATTTGCCAAAGAAGGCTACTCCAAATAGATTATAGAGACATCCAATTAATTTTATTATTGGAGAGGGTCCTTGGATTCCCCTTTGGATTGAAGGGCAAACTTCTTATTTATTACGCTAACCACACCCTCCAAACCCTCTCTCTCCTTCGAAATTTAATTCTGGCTACAACCTTGATCCTTTACCCCCCTTTCTCCCCAAAGTAAATTTGAGTGTGTCACTGTTTTCATAACATTTTTAATCTTAATAAAATATTAAGATTTATGTTTAAGAATTAATTAAATATAGATCATAATACCCAACAATAAATAAAAAATAACCTTATGGAAACACACACACACTTTACATTAAGTTTCTGAATTCTAATTCCACATTAGCAAAAATAGTCAAAAATATGTCTGAGCGAGATATTCCTTTTTCTAAATCAAAGTAGTATTTATGAGATCTGATTTTGTAATTGATTGGATTCCAAAAATAAATGTGTGATTTTGAAATAACATAAACAAAAACGCGTATAAAATTGTCATCAAGTTTGTATATTTTCTCATTAAGTAAAAACCATTCGTTTGAGTGATAAA
Source organism: Timema bartmani (assembly GCA_902151455.1). Classification (NCBI taxonomy): domain Eukaryota; kingdom Metazoa; phylum Arthropoda; class Insecta; order Phasmatodea; family Timematidae; genus Timema; species Timema bartmani. Next base: position 6,384 of record CABFWB010007952.1, read on the forward strand.
AACATTTGCCTGTTCAAAGATTTTCTTTTTCACTCCGTCTTATTTACCTGTCCAGGTTAGATACATAATTAGTACCAATTATGCTAATGGGCTAGGGATGAGGGAGGTTGAATTGAGAGGAAGTGTACCCGCACTTGCGTGGATAGAGAGTGGAAAAACCATTTAGGGAAAATCACCCTCAGTACACCCAACTATGATGGAATCACGATATTTCTGTCATCGACAGTCTAGTCTATTGCAAGAGTAGAGCCACAGACCCTGCGGCCAACTAAGCTGGTTTAACACAAGTCCACAGACATGGTTCCTTGTCTGTAAAATAGTCTGTATTTAAAAATCTAGAATGAGTTATGCTGTTTGCTTAGTGGAAATAGTTTGTTTGTCTGTCCTAAAGATTAAATATTCAATATGTCTTGATCATTTATTAACTTGGCTGGGGTTCAAAGAAATAATCAAACTTATTAATGGTTGTAAATCTAATTTTCAGTAACTAAATACACAAACAAAACTAATAAGCGACATGAAATTAAACATGAATAAATATCTGGCCAACAACAAAAATAATTCAGTAGAATAATAAGTGATTCTACATAATATTTATTTCTGCCGTGTTTAATATTGTATAAATATGTAGCTCACAACAAACACATAGGGGACCAAACAAACCTAGTACAGATGTGTGGATTTAAAATAGGGCATTGCAGAAAGAGATATGTGTTTATTATGCTCTACAATCTAAGATAATTCTAGATAAGCTAACATACAAAAATCATATAAAACTAAGCGTATAACTAAATGAAAATTTGGGCTACGTGAAAAAACTACGTTGCTGAAGTTAATCAACATATTCAACTAAGTTAAAATGTAAATCAGCCACACTTTACGTACAGTGGGACTGCCATAAGAATGCGGGTATTTTAAAGTTACAAAATTTACTTAAACTACTTTAATTTAATCTTTTGTAGACTCACCTTCTTCAGTAGCCGCATGGTTTAAGGCGATACTCTTACAGTAGACTAGACTGCCGATGACGGGGAGATTGAGGCTCAAATCTCTGTCAAGTGTACTAAGGGTGGTTTTCCCTAAACAGTTTTACATTCTTCCTGGACGCAAATGTGAATACACTTACTCTAAATATAACCTTCATAATCCCTAAAACAACTAGCGTAATTAGTAGGGTCTACATGAGCGTATAACCCAAACGGGTAGTAAGATACGGTGCTAAAAAATATGTGAACTCATATTATGATCTGCAGTTGTACGTTTTGATAGAAAGTATAAATGTCGATAATAATATTGTTATTTTATCAGTGTTAAAAATTATTTGATTTTCACCTGGCTTAGTACCTGTTCGGGTTATACGCATACATTCATAATGCTAATGCAATAAGGATGAGAATGTTAGAATTTTATAGAAAATGTACACGCATTTGCATGGAAGGGAGAGTGATATATTTTTTTAAATACCCACTCTACACGACCTAGATTCTAATCCTGATTTCCCCATCGTCGGCAGTCCAGTATATTGCGAGAATGTCTGACGTGTTAGACCAGGAATCGGTTACCTTTTTGGGCCTAGTTAGATTTTTAAACTTACCAAAGGTCACGTGATCACCATCATTTATCTACTCTATTTTTCCTTTTTTTGTTGTTGTTTATACTGCCTATATTAATTCCTTAAATCTAATATTTCCTCAAGTATTTATGTCCCCACCTTTAATAAAACAAAATAAATAAATAAAATTTACATTTTCATATTAAATTAATTCATTTTCTTAATCATCATACGATTATGACCGATCAAGGTAAATTTGGTCAAAATAAAACATTATTTGGCTTAAATATCAACTTTTGATGACGATGTAGTTTTCTCACACGATTGATTGAGAACTGCTGCAAGATCGACCGGTCTATCGTGATCAACGTGTTGCCGATCTTTGCCTTAGACTATTCGACCAAAAGAAGCGAGTTACACACCTGGTAGGTATATTATGCCTAAGGTGATCATTTTCTCATACCACAAATACGGGACACTATCTTGTCAAAGTTGGTTATTTGACCTACTCCATTAATTATTATGATTATTATAATTATTATTAATTTATTACTACTACCGCTTGTTAGTTAATCGAGATATTGAGGCAGACTGACTGACCATTACGTGAAACGCAGTAATCAGTGGTTAGATAAAATTTCGGGGATTCCCAACGCCCAACCCATAAATTCGAAACTCAGGGGTGCACATGTAAAATTATAACCGAAAATTACGTCTCATTGTTATGTTTTAATAAACTCAAACAAAGAAAATACCGATGTTTCAATGATTCACACCATGTAATTTCTATAAAAAAAAGGGGGGGGGGGACATTTACGTGTTGCATAGTAAAATACGGAACATCGCGGTTTTTTTCGGACCTGTATAAAAAATGGGATGAGACTCTCAAATAAGGAGCTATCCCGTAAAATACGGGATGGATGGTCACCTTAATATTATGCCTCGTGCACAGAGAACATGTTTCCGTACTTGATTTTGTACCTATTACCGTGTGAACAACCAGCTACCATGGTGACAGCAAAACAAGTAATTAATGTGGAAACTTGTGCGTAGTTTTGGTCAGCGTCGGCCTGGTCAGGTCGGCTAGTCGGCAATCGCTGACCAGAATGGACCAACGGGTTCCCAAAGGGGGCCCACGGCAGATACACTATAGCAATTTGTGTTTGGTTTGGGACGTGATCTTCTTTAGGGGAACGTAATAAAATATCTTACACCATAATAGATTATCACAAATTTGAGACAATGATGTTCATTCCCATCCTATACAAGATTGAGGTGAAGGAGTGTCCCCCCTACCGATGTCCCTTCTCAGAGAAAAATTGTGAGTTGTATTGTGACGCGGGTACGAGAAGAGAGATTCACTGGATATGTTTTTATATAAAAATTTTAATAATAAAATAAAAAAGTTTTTGGATCTTAAGATCAAAATTTAATTTTAGAAATCTTCGGGAAAGAGTCATTTATAGTTTTATGGTGGATAAGTGGTACATAGGATGTGGTCATGATGGATCAGTTAGCTCTTTGTGTTAGTTTTGTGAATCATGTCAAAGTATACCAAAGTTTGAAGCAATTAATGGTAGTAGATGATTCTAACGGTATATAATTGTATGAACTTCTTTAGTCAGAGCTAAACAAATTAGGAATTCAAATGGCAAATGTTTTCCTTTGTTCATTTAATGGAGTGGGTAGCATTAAGGCAATGGAATTCAAGCCTATTAAGCCTATTTAAATATAAAAATTTCCGCCTGGATCTACACACATTGTATGAGTCATGTCCTCAATACAATAATAGTTGATTCCAAACCTAATTGTAATATAGTCGTAAATTTGTTTGGATTAGTCGTGGAGTCCTTCATTAAGCAATTCCCATAAAAAATTGACAGTGCGATAACCTTATACTAAGGGGTGACACTCCCCACACTCGTGGAGCCAAATGTTAGTGGAGTAAACATAAGGCTCTATCATGGATTTTAATGAAACTGAGAGTGAATCCAGTAGAGTCGTAACAATGGTTTCCTCTTATTTTCTCTCGGCCCCTCAAAGAGAGAAATATTATGATCATAAAAAAAAATCAATCTCAAGATTTGAAAAAAAAATGTCAACATTTCATCATCTCATGACACCGAAAATGTTTTCGTGATGCCGACGACTGTTTGTGTGTTTGTATCTCGGCCTAAAACCGAAACCATTTTACCGATTGGTCTGAAACATTTTATCTAGGGTTTTTATGAGGTTACCCCGAGGATTTAAAAAAATAATTAGACGTCTAACTTTAACATTACATTTCCTAAGGAGCAAAAAGAAAAAAAATATATTTTATTGAAATCCGCTAAAACAATTTTGATTAAGATTCGTATCTAGGCACTATTTGACATTGTAAAAAAATTGTAACTCTCACTTTCACATGAAAATGACTTTGAGGGTACTTTACATTGGCAGAAACATTCAATTTTGATCACAACCTCACAGATATTTGAGATACGAACTAACTTCTCATTGATAAGCTTTTGTAGTACTATTATAAATTACATTTCTTACTTGAAATACATTTGTATAGGCTAATATCAATCATTTCTGAGCTATAATCAAATATATATATATTTTATTCTGGTCTTTGAAATCTGAAATTGATTGCTATCCTCTTTGGTGGAGAGTGATTTTCCTTTTTACTAAATTTTTCTGTAACACAGTATATTATTTTATTTATGCTCTTTGGTGTAATGTTTCTGCAACAATAAATGTTATTACGTTTTACACATCCAACAAGTTTTTAATAAAATATTTCTCTATTTTAAGACAAAAGCTTAAGTATGTGCTTAGCACCGTACTATTTATTTAGTAGATGTCAAGCAAGGTAGCTTTTACTGCAAAGCAAAATTTTGAGTCAGTACGTTACTTGAAAAATTGAGTCAAATTTAAAATGTACTGATGGCACTAGCTATTTTAGATTTATTTTCTGTGACCTCTCTAGTATCAATAATTTTACAAACGAATTGTATTTATGAATTGTCTAAGAGCGTGGCACACAGTTGAAGCATTATTGGAGCATATTAAAGCTAAACAAATTAATGCTATTTCAGAAACTTCCCAATATATGCCAAACATTTGCTCAAAATATTTTAAATATTTTAAATACAGCTCTCTTGTAAATATGCAAAACGATTTTACTGAAATACGAATTCCAATCAAAAAAGATTTTACGACGAGAAATTGTCCATGAATACAAGACAATTTATTTCTAAATTCTGCTGCTGCCAGTAGCTCCTTCTTACCCAGGCAAACCCCCTTCCGACATAACTGAAAGAGAGGATATTGGCCAACAGTTAACTGACAAAGAGAGCGAATATAAAGCTTTCCTCCCAAAAACCTGCAGTTCCCTCAGCAATGATATTGGGTGTTGTGAGTCTGAAGATGAGGACGAGATTAATGATATCTAAGGCCAAGATGTTAATTTCTAAATTTGTATGAAAGAACATTCCAGCCTCTAAAAATGCTCTAAGTGTTAACGTTGAGTATTTTCTGTTTTACATGAAATATCAGCGCGATCCGGATTATTCACTAACTTGAACTCCACTGCTTTAAAATTTGTAATGATTCTGTGCGCAAGTAGCATGTAAGAGGGATTTTTCTAAGCTTTGAACTCTCAAAAATAGATTAAGATATCTCATAAACCAAATTCTTTTATCCCTACTCTTGTTACTGTATGTTGGAAAATACCATTTTCACGATCTCAACAAATATGAAAAATAGATGAAATAGCAGCATCCAATGAAGAGTTTAAGTTATTGCTTTGACAAGAAAGCTTGTTATTCTTTATCTCAATGCTTGTTCCCAGAATTGTTGGATGCTTTTGTTCACTGGCTATACATTTTAGTTTGATACTGTTAGCGTTGGCGATTATATAAATCAACTACAAAAAATTCAAATTTATTGTTACAGCGCAAAAGATATAACCCTACACGTTGCTGTAATACATTCTGAAACTGATTTAAAACATGTTTTTATTTACTCAATTATATATTCTATAATATCATCCAGAGTGATACACTTTTTAATGATTAATTAACAAATATATTCTTGCTCTAGTTATAGGGATGTATTATGTTTTCTGTTTTCTTATTACATTTTATTAATCTGTACATTTGTATTTATCTTTAATTGTGTGAACTAAAGTGATTTCGATCAGCTGGATATTTGTATTTAGTTTTAATTTTGACAGTTAAGTTATTTCAAGCTTAATTTGTGTAAGCGCAGTTAAAAATGTATTTAATTATATTAGATTTAATGTTATTCCCTTGTCAATAATCCTAATTCTGGTTTGGCAGGGTGTAACATCTTTATTGGAAACCATAATCATTTATTTGCTAATTAACTTTTAATTTAAAAATAAAACTACATTGGATTGGTATGGGTTGTGGGGGAAGGGGGGGGGCTATTAAATAGTAGCCGAGGGCCTGAAGATGAGCCAGGCCAACGCACGGGTCATTCATATTGTTCAGCGCTTTTGCTCTCATGCGCAGAAGTGATACAAGTTGCCATACAGTAGCAAATTGAACAGTGATTTTCCTGTTATTCCCACAAAAGTAAAACAGAATATTTTTATTTTGAAGAAAAATGAGTTAAGTGGTTTTAATTAAATGCATTTCAGCCTGATGGTTTCAAAAAATCCATTAACCTAAACTTGTATTCTTGTCGGTAACATTAACTATTTCCAAAACAAGGATGAAAACAACTATCGTGTAAATGAGCACCGAAGATTTGGTTGTTGCTACTTTGCTGTATATTTAATGATAGGTGTCATTATTATTTGTTTTAAGCTTTTACAGTGAATAAAGTATTAAAACATGACCCGTGTGTACGGGCCACTAGCCCACAACAAACACGAACAACCTCACGTCTTGTTACGCTTAGTAGTGCAAGAATACAGGGATCCTTAGAATTAAATGGAATTTTTCGAAACTTTTTTATTATTCACTATAAAGATTTATACATTTATTTTAGTAAAAATTGCAGTATCAATAATTAATTATAAGGGGAGACCAAGTCTTAGTAACATAATTAATGAGACACCCATACAATTTAATTTAAAAAATATAACGTACAGTATGTTTTTTTTCTTAGCACCGCGTTTTAATATCCGTTCAGGTTGTACGCTTCTGTACTGTACTAATTATGTTAGTGGGCTAGGGATGAGGATGCAGTAGTCCGGTCTATTGCGAGAAGCCATGGGGCCACAAAAGTGGTAATGTTTGTTGAATATAACAAATATGTCATAAAGATGAACTTTTTAAACTTAGACCTTAGCCGTTGTTGGAAACAGTTAGAGAATATTTAAGAATCCACATTTACTGAAGGTTTTTCAGATGTCTTAGAGACGTTTTCGGTTCATAACATAAAATTTTTGTAATCTGCCGAAAAGGGCTTTTTCCTAAGCAGTGGTGCACCCATAAACTTACTTTGGAAAGTGAGATTACACTTGATTTTGACTAAATTTAGTACTTGGCTCTTTAAATTGAGTTAAGATACTTAAATATCAATACTCAAATAATCTTAATTAACTTAACTTATTTTAAATTAATCAATTAAAGCAAAACGTAATTTTCAAAAAAATATTTCTTACACATCAAAGGCTCAGTAATGAGTAGGGCCTAGTTATGTTTTAACGCAACGCTGTCTTGAATGTGTAGAACATTTTAATTTAACGAAAAATAATAAACGTGAATATTTTTTAGGAAGTAGATATAAAAAAGCTTACAGGGCTGAATTTGAAAAGGAGTCGAGAATCCCTCCTTAATGGATCAATATCAATGCTGGTAGACCCATAAGATGCCTCTCCCCCTTCCTCCTTCCGAATTGATTTCGCTACCCTCTGATAAATACTCGCGAATATGAAGACAAAACCAGTCCCCGTTTCAAAATAAATAATGCGTAAAAACATTTCACAGGCACGGGTTTGATTTCAGTATCCAAATATTAATGATTAACGTAGAGTTAACTAAGACTTCTTCACAGCCAAAATCTTAAACAAGTTTTGACGTAATCCAAATCCAAATTGTGTAGTTTTATTTTTGTGAGCGGGTTTCACCAAATCAATTTGAATGTTATTAGAGTCAATTTATTTTTCACTTTGTGATTTGTAAAAGTAAATAAAGTTGCACTCTAAGTAGGACCTATTTAATTTCAATATTATATATTCTCAGTTGTTTTATACTCTCCACTACATGTGTACTTAAATTAGTAGTGCAAGTTAGTTGCCTTAACGGACAGACGCCTAGCATACAGAACAAAAACAAGAATATGTCAGGTAGTATAAATTATTTTATGTGTGGGAGAGGGATTACCAGCCCTAACTACCATTAAAAAAAATTGGGTATAGAATCATCCCAAGTTCATAAATGTCCTCTGGCTTGTGGGCTATAAGTTCCCTCCTTTTCCAGAAAAAAATAAATAAAAAAAATTCAATCATCTCTTAGCTTTAGGGATAGGAAACTAATTGTATAACTATTCAGAACCAAATAAAGATAACAGAGTGCTTTATAGCTGGCAAATAGTCAATAGTCGAGCAGAGTAGCAGTCAGGAAGTAGATATCACTGATTGAAGGATGATTGCTCCTATGTCGTAATTTATAATACTCTCATCTAAGCTACATATCACAGGGCCAAGGGCGTATAAAGGGGGAGGTCCAGACTCTCCCTGGAATTTGATGGACGATATACGTATACAAACATTTATTGGCTATGGTATAGTACCATTTTCTAGCGGACTCCCCTTAGAAATATTACTATAACTTTCTAAGCCATTGCACGGGGCACTAAATTTCAAATGGTAAAAAAATAATGTATCACCTGCTTCTGTTCACACATGGTCAAATGCGCAATTCTTGTTATAGACTAGGCTGCTGATGACGGTGAGATCAAGGTTCGAATCTTGGTTGGGTATACTGAGGATGAGTTTTCCTAACTGATTTTCCATTCTCCCTCCACGTAACTGCGGTCGCACTTTCTATAAATATAACCTTTCTAATCCCTAAAACCACTAACGTAATTAGTACATAAGCGTATAACCCGAACGGAGACGCGATACTAAAAAAATTAATAAAAGGGTTTAGCAAAATAATCTAAACAGGAACTGCATTGCTACCTCCATTTCAAGTGTAGCGTTTGCAGAATGTACAGTACATTTAGCAAATAAAGCATGGGTGTATTAAGTATTAAGGGTGCTGAATATTGGAGGTGAACACGCTCACTTCAAGAACAAACAACAGTTAAAAACTTGTAATATTGTAATAATTGCCGAAAGAGCAAAATTCCTAAAATGTTGTCAAGTTTTGTTTATGACCTGCTTGTAAAAAATGAGCTTAGCTACTAAAAAAAATCAATACTTGTTGCGCAGGATGAACTAGTCAAACTGGATGGTGTCTTTTTGATAAACATGTCTAGTTATGGAAGATGGGCAGTGTAATCATCTGTCCTATATCTGAATCCCTCACGTGACAAGGGTTTATAATTATTTTTATTAACTGGAAATGTTTGTAAGTTTAGGAATTATAATGAACATAGTAAAATTTCAAAATACATTTACAGGCATGTCATATATATTTCATAAGTTCAGAGTCTGTGAATATACCCAAAGCTTAAACATCCTTTCCCACGTCATCTTTCCATCGTGTGCGAGGGTGGCCTAGTGGTCTCGTAATTAGTGAATGTCCCACTGAAAGTATTCCTAGGAATTTTGTCTTCTGCCATGTGGGCTAGATGTACTGCTCATCATTGTAGCTTCCTACTTTTCTGCTATTTGGACTATATTAGGTCGCTTCATCATTTCATAAATCACTGCGATATTTTTAACTCTCCATGAGCCGCTGTACAGTACTGGTCCTGAATATGTCTCATTACTCATCTTTCGAAGACACAGTTTGTTCCTTTTGCTCTTGTAAAGAGTCCAGCTTTCTGAATCATATATCACACTGGACCGATGATGGTGTCATATATATAGTACATTTTATAAATAAACATAACAATTTATTTGAAAGTCTATTTTGATTGTACTGTACATTTAAAACAGTTAGAGCAGCGTAAAGCCTTAAATATTTAACCTTATTACGGTAGGTGAATCATTTTTTCACTTTTTTTAGTTTGTTTATAACCAAGAGCAGATAGTTTTGCAATAGAGGTGAGCAGTAAGCATTTTAATATTGGGATAGGTTTCACTGACTTTATAAATCCATCTATATAAAACTTATTTTTTCAATTTAGAACAGGCCGATAATTTAGAATAGGTCAAACATTTAGAATAGGCCGGTAGTATAATTATATACTGTCACTCTCTATAAGTTTTTTTTTCAGTGAGTACATCAGAATACAAATCAAACACTGATTTTACCAGCACCTTCTGGAAATGTCTTGCATTTTCTTGTTAAATAGGTTTTGAAGTTTACATTGCTCTTCCATAGTTGAGTCAACCCAGTGGCGACTCCTCCTTAAGTGCATAGGTGCAAGTGCACCACTTATCATTCCACACAAAATAGTATTTAATATATTTTATTTAAATAATAACATTTCATAATGAATTGATATGTATTTTAAAATATATTTCTTAAAATTGGCTATGCTCCTGCGTGTTTCATTCTATTTACTATTCCACTTGTTTTCCTGACTGCTAGCGCTGTCCTAGTACTTCTACTAAACTCTAGAGGCGTGCAACAATCTGAGCATGTGCATTGAGAATAAGAGAGGTTGTTGACCTTGCAAGTTAGTTTTAAAGCGAACTTGATGATTTGTTTTGATCAACTAAAGCGTTACTACCAGTTATGATATTTTTTAAAGTGTGATTTTTTTCTTTTTCAATCTGTACAAAATCAATTATGTACAGTAATAATGATGTAAATAGTGGTTAATTAGCTCATAATGATTTACTCTCTTAGTGCTTCTCTTAAATATCAAATTGAATTTTGCGCAAAACATAAAAAAAAACTTAGTTTATGTAATTAATTGTTAATGAGTTCATAATAATTGTTTTTGTGTCTTTTTAAATATCGAAATAAATTCTGTGCAAAACATTCTGCAAAAAAAAAGTCTTTGTGTATTCAAAAATCCAAATTAGAGATTAAAAAACTTGGTAGACCCACACCAAATATTGTTCTAAAAAACTAAGAAAAATATAAAAAAAAACGAGAGTTTACTAGAAAATTCAACGTATAAACTGACAAAAAACATGCATGGCAATGTGGTTGTAATGTAAAAAATGCATTGTTCTGCTTTCCGTGTTTACTCTTTGGTGGTGACTTATCTTGGACGAATTTAGGCATGCCTGATTTGAACCATTTAAGTGAGCGAATTAAAAAGAATGAAATATCATTGTTACACAAGAACAATTCTTTAGATTTGGCTGTACTTGACAAGACCAACATACGATCACAGTTAGATTCTGGCTACAGAAGAGTTATCGAGTTTCACAATGAAAAAGTGACTAACAACAGGTATGTTTTAAATATTATCCCAAACTGTATTCGATTCTGTGGCGCTTTCGAACTGGCCCTTAGAGGTCATGACGAAACTTATTCGTCTTCTAACCCTGGAATATTTCGTGGACTTGTCAATTTCAGTGCCGAGTTGGATGATGCTTTGAAAGGGCATTTAGAAAAGGATAGAGCTTTTAAAGGCACCTCTAGTTCAATTCATAATTAAATACTTCAATGCATGCTGGATATTTGCCATAAAGAAATTTCAAAATAAATTAATAGTGCCAGTTTTTTGGCTGCTATCGCTGAAAAAAGAACTGATATATCATCTACTTTTCACATGGTAATAATTTACCAGTATATAGTAAATGGAAAACCAGTGGAAAGGTTTTGGAGCTATAAAAACTCCCCATTTCATGACGCAGATTTTTTGTCCAATTGTCTCAAAGAGGAAATGGATCAACATGTAGAGAAAGAGCCTCATAAGTGTATAGCATAACCATATGATGGTGCCTCAGTTATGAGTGGATCTCTCATTGGTGTTCAGGCTAAAATAAAGCAGAGCTATCCTAACGCTGCTTATGTTCACTGTCATACACATCAACTAAGTTTAATAATGTCAAATGCAGCTTCAATTAATCGTAATGTCCATATATTTTTCGCCAGTTTGGGAGGATTTTGTACATTTTTTCTAATTCCCTTCAGATAACAGCGATTTTATATTATGTTGTGTGTAAACGTTTACCACGATCAGCACCTACAAGATGGAATTTTCATTCTCGAACAGTTTTCGAATACAGAGAAGAACTTATCGAGTGCATGGATACAATAAAAACGAGAGATTACATTAAACATATAGTTACAATTGAACAAGCGTCTGGTCTGAAGAGAACATTAAATTATGATGTTTTGATAATTTGGCTAACTTTTTTTAAATAAAATAATACCTCATGTGGATATATTGTATAACCAGTTGCAAAAAACGGAAACTGATCCAGCGTTTGTAAAAGACAAAATAGATTGTTTCATAGAACCAATTTCCAAAATAAGAAATTAAAATGATATAACTGATGACCTTAATGAAAATAAAATAAAGCGGAGATGGAATGAGAGCCACACTCGTAATAGAGAGGCTAAAGAGGTTTGTGACGTCATCATCTGTCAAGCAAAATACAGATTGAGCTTTACTGGTCATCTTGTTGCTGCAAATTTGTTTTCGCCAGAAAAGTATTCTGATTATTGTAAGTTGTTTCCTGATAACTACTTAAAACTCACCATAAATTCATACCCATTTTTAGATGCAAAGAAACCACGCATTTATATCAGGGATGAATTTCGAAATATGACTGGCGCTTTAACTCTGTTCTCATTTATAAATAAAAACAATTTAAATGCAATTTTTGAAGAGTGTTTAAAACTTTTAAATATTATTATAACAATCCATATGACAACGGCAGAAGCAGAAATATATTTTTCTACACTAAAACGTGTCAAAACATTTTTAAGAAATAGCATGCACCAGGAAAGGTTGTCAGCTCTTGCTATACTGTCTGTCGAGAGAAACTTTATTATGAACATTAAAGACGTTAACACTAAAGTCATTAAGAAAGTCGCAAAATCTAAAGAAAGAAGAATGGAGTTTTTATTTAAAGTAGATTGAGGCTTTTAAAATTAAATTGGTTGGTGTTTTGTAAATAATGTTTTCATTTATTATGTGCTTGTTTTATTCTATGGTGTTTAATTATTTATGATTTCGCCAGCAAAGTAAAATGTTGTAGTAATGTAGGTGTGTTCAATTATTTTTTATTTTTTCCAAATGAATGTCAGTAATTGACTAAAAATTTGGTATTTTAGATGTCAATATTTTTATTGTCAAATTTCATAATTGTATAATATGGATTTTTCTTTCAAAAGTGGAGTCCTATATTTGTTTCAAAGCCAAATCGAAGTTTCGAAGCTTCACACACACACCCATACTACTGTAAAATATTAGCCCAAGTAAAATGATATGTAAATATAGATAGGTACGATATATTAAAAGTGTATATACCATATTTTAGAATATTTGAAATGTGCACCACCTATTTTTTTGGTCACGAGCTGCCACTGCGTCAACTACAAGAAAAGGGTTACTGCTTATATCTCTTCACATGTTACCCCTTTTTACTTTTTTGCTATCTTACATGTAGAGATAGTATTGTGATCCGAAAAAAAATGTCGAACTCGAGATGAATGTCGATGTTTCATGACCCCCCGGATCCAAAACAGTGATTTTTGAATTTCCGTCTGTCTGTCTATACCTCGCACTAGAGCCTAAACTATTATACTGATAGGGCTAAAACTTAGTATCTAGGGTTTTCATAGGGCTGGCCCGAAGGGTTTTTGGAATTAGTTATCCAGCCCTAAAATTAAGGGTAGTTTACTGAAAGTCGAAAAGCGAGAAAATCTATTTTCTCAAATTCAGCTCTAAAGATTTTGATAAAATTTCATTTCCAAACATATATAAATATTACATATAAAAAATTACAAACAAAATGGCTACTCTCAATATTTCGGCAAAATGAATTTAGGGGTTCCAGTTTGATGCGTAAATTCTTATTTTATATCATATCTCCGTGACCCTTTTAGATATGAAATTACTTATCACTGCAAATATGTAGGTCTATTTATAATACAAATCTTTAATTTGAAACTTTTTTATAAAACCAATAACTTTTAAGCTATGCGCGAATATATATATATATTTTACTTCTCGAAAACTAAAGGTCAAGTATTGAACTTTAAAAAAATCTAACCCAAAATGTTGATGGATGTCGACGTCTCATGAACCCCCGAACCTTAAAAAGTGCTTTTTGCAATGCCATCCGTCTGTGTGTCTGTTTAACCCTAAAATTAATAGTACTTTAATAAAAAGCGAAAAAATCTGTTTTCTCAAAATCGGCTCCAACAATTTTGATTAAAATTCATATTTAGGCGTTGATTAAGATTATAAATAAACTGGCTGTTTTTATTTGCCCATGAAAATTACTTTTAGGGTACTTTACAGAGGCGAAAAATTCAATATCTCCGCAAATATTTGAGATTCTAAATAACTTATCATTGCAAAATTGTAATACTATTAAAAATATACATTTTTATAAAAATAAATTTTTATAAAACTAATAGTTTCTGAGATATGTATTGGCAAATATATTAATACAATTTTTTGAACTTTAGTTGTAAAGAGATACTACTTAAGTTTTAACGCAACAACTATCTAATGCCATAGAGGAAGAAATAGGTAAGTCTCTCAAAAAGTGTATGTTCTATTTCCATCAACCTTTTATGGGAAATTTGCTTAGAGCAATGATCTATCTCTATCATTTTAGATTCAATAGTCAATATTTACCCTTTTCATTAGACTAAATGTATAAATGAGGAATTTATTAGCAATGCGATAACCATAAGATGTGCAACCTCTAATAAAATGTCGAAAATTTTAAGCCGGAAGTCAACATTTTAATAAGACCCTTCGGGACCCAATATCAATATTTTAACTTTATCGCTA
>CABFWB010007953.1:8265-20934 GCA_902151455.1 Timema bartmani
AAAAATGGTGGGCCGCGAGCCACGTGCGGGCCCCGGTCCTCCAGTTAGAAACCCTTGCTCTAGGTGTGTATCAACACAACTAAATAAGAGAACTATTTTTTCAAAAACTCTAGATCACGTTAATTTTGTTAAATTGAAAATATTTCATTGTTGTTGGCATTCGTTTCGATATGAACCCCAAAAAATTACAAAGAGTTAAAATAATAAAATTTCAAATAATTAATATAGTAAAATTTCAATCAAAAAAGATGTTTTTTTATGAGTATTAAAATATTATTTTTAAAAAAATACACCACCAAATAATAGCAAAGCTTTGATCAATACTAGTTGGTGTGAGCATCTACATTTGTTTGTACATTTCTATTTAGAGGTAAATTGCGACTGGCAAGGTTAGTCTCACAGATACCCGCATCGTTGGTCATATGGTTAAAGGCGTCATCCCCGTAAAAAAAAAAGTCTGGATTGCTCAATACGGAAAGATCTGGGTTCAAATACAGATCGGGCGTTTCATAAACGGTCTTCCACTCTCCCTCGACGCAAAAGCGGGTACATTTTCTCTAAATTCAACCTTCCTTATTCCTAGCACATTAGCGTAATCAATTCATATTCGGATAGTCTGAATGGGTAGTAAGACGTGGTACTAAACATATATACATGATAGTGTCAAATAATTATATTTCAAAATAAGACGAAGAGATGCTTTTTATAAATTAAAATAAACATATTTTTACTGTAAGGAATAAAATAGTGAATGAACTGACCAACATTTCGCTTCAACTCTTCAAACTCGAGGTTCAAATATTTTGTGGAAGTTTTAAATAACGACGCCGTGAGAAAGATCCAATACTACATTTCATACATTAGTGTGTTGCGGGTTGTATTATAATTTGAAGGGGTGATTTCTGTATAACAACGTATTCATTCAAATATTAGTCTATAATAGTATGATTTTGGTCGGAAGAACAGTAGAAGCTAGTTACCAAAGTTACTAAAACCATTTTAATATATTCATACATCAAGTCATGCTATCTGCAGCCGTCAATTTTGATAGATATTATCAATACCTATAAAATAACACAAATAATATAGTAAAATGTTATCAATGTTGGCCACAAAGAAATATTTTTGGATTTTCCTCTACTGTTCTTCCGACCAAAATTAGTTTTTTTTTTATCAAGGGCACCACCTTTTCCAAGGGTAGAATAGTCATACTGAGACACCTATTATGACAACTAAAAATAATATGAATAATCATGAAATTGTTTTTAATCAGTTGTTGAGACCACAACAAATTACTTTTGTTTCAGATAAAACATTCCCAACCCCACTCTTAAGGTGGGGTGCTAGTGAGCGCCAGTTTAGTGAATTAATTTTGCAGTTTTTATAGCATAAACATTTTTTGGCCAAAATAAATCAAATATTTCTTCTATAGAAACATATAGTTTAGTTTTCCGCACATGCTAATCTCAAGAGTTCTTGAATATATCTCATGAGCACAACGGTATTTGGTGACAAACATTTTAAATGCAGAGAAAAAATTGTCACTAAATTTCAGGACACCCTTGACAAGATATTAAAGAACTTTTGAGATTAGCATGTATGGAAAACTAAACTCTATGTTTCTATGGAAGAAATATTTGATTTATTTTGGACAAATAAATGTTTATGCTATAAAAACTTCGAAAATACTGCCCTAAACTCACGCTCACTAGCACCCCATCTTAAACCCTCTCTTTTCTCAATTTTTCAGTAACAGTGTTCCTAGTTCCTAACGCCACAGAGTATGTAACTGTGTAAATTGTTTCCCCTATGAAAGTTGGTGTAATGTTCCTACAACAATGTATTATTTCGTTTCCCAAATCTTACGAGCTTTTTTTTTTATTAAATGTCTACTTTTAAGATAAATTCGAGATAAAGTGTGTGTGGTGCACCGTACTATTCATTTTTGTGTGTTTGTAAACGATGAAATTAGCACGAAGATTAGTACAAATATCAGAGACAAAGGCTTCTAGATAAAAAAAAACATAAGTCCCACGAAGATCTTAAAACGACCCTGCCCGGATCTATATTTTACTGTCGTTTTAAAGTCAATGAGCGTTCACCGCTATACTATAATATCTCTGCCGCAACACGCCTTCCATACTTTAGGGGGCTTTAAGATCGTCTGTTTCCGATTCAGTTGAGAGCAGAATTACTGAATCATTTGTTGACACGAGGGAAGGCGTGGCTCGGTGACTCCCGATGTGAAGCCTAGGACCAGAAAAGTTGAGGGTGAACTTATTAAATACGCTATTCCTAGGTGTAGACGTTTCCACGTTTATATAATCTTAAAAGTCTATTACTGGTGAAGGCTGTGGATTCACTTTAAGTCTCGAAACTTCCCTTGGGGCCTGGACACTGCTTTCTTAAACTGTAACGAGTCGACACTTAATAGTTTCACCCTGCTAGACCGCTTGTTTACTTCCTGAGACCCCTATCTGTAACCTGAGCACTCCCGAGCTCGAGTCTCAACTCTCAATAAATAATTCTATGAACGGCACCTTATCTATACCAAATACTAATGTCAGTATCAGTATTAGGTTTTATTGACGTCACAGCTCTCCGGCTAAGGGGGCGGCCAGACTGGTTGAGCGAGTGACTAAAATATAAAATAGAACACATTGGTTGTAATGAGAGGTGGCCAGACTGGAGCGAGCGAGCTTGAAAGATAGAACTGAGTTCTATTTTTCAAGCGCGCGCGCTCGACCCGGTACAGTCTAGTTTACAGGCGGTAGGCAATATTATTGTATGTTGGTTCATTGAGCGCTAGGAAAACTTCTCATTTTGACATTTTTATTAATATCGATAGGTTTAGCACACTTACTACTAACTGCCTAATTTAATTGGTAAGATCATAAACCATACCTATATGTATATGTATGTATATGTAAAACTGATATGTTAAAATACTTTAATATTATCAAAGTAGGCCTTTACAAATAAGAATCACCATTAGCGTGGAGAGAGGATGGGAAAACCACAACAATAAATCACTTGTTAAAAACCACCCTCAGTTCACTGAGCCAAGATTCGGAGCCTCCTCGTCAACAACAACTAACGAGAGCTATCTGCTAATCACGCGCTCGCCAGTCTGGCCTCCCAGTCGCTCGCTCGCTTGCCAGTCTGGCCGAACCCTAACTCGTACCCGGTGCGGGTGGAATGATCGAGATTAGAGTGGCCGATATACAGAGAATAAAACGAGAGGGTGGGGACGGGGGGAGGTCTGTTTACGGGCTGCGTATCTGATTGTTACAACTGGCAGTAAAAAAACAACACCTCTATAGCCTTCAGCGTCAACTGGACTCTCTCTCTCTCTCTCGACCAGTTTATAGCCCGATCAAACTACTCGCCCCATGAATGGCCGAGCCGGGCTAGGTCCGTATTTCCTGCATTCGTGGATTACTGGAGGCTTATTTGGTAGTTAGACGGTTTTTGTTCTTTGAGAGTATATCAAACATCGGATCTGTTAAGACCTCTACTACACGCATCTGTGGACACGCAGACTATGGTGTTTAGTCTCAGCTGGTCTGGGTTTTTTTTCCTTTGACGGTAAGGTCAAGGTTCAAACCCCCAACCGGACATAATGAGATAGTTTATTTCCCTTCCCCTAAATTATGTTTCCCTCCAATAAAATGCGGGTACATTCTCTTCGACTTCGATTTTTCTCATCCGTACCCTATTAGTATAAAAATGCGGATAAACCACTCGGGTAATATTTATTTTAGTAATTTTTTTAGCACCGCGTCATACTACCCGTTTGGGTTTATACCCTTATGTACTGATCACGCTAATGGTTTTTAGGGATTAGGAAAATTATATTTATAGGAAGTGTACCCGCTTTCGCGAGGAAGGAAGAACGGAAAAATCCTTTTACATGTCGTGCGGAGGATAAAATTATCTCACTTGACCATGACAGCCTTTGAGGAAATTCATGTCTTACAGAGGATGGAAAGCCGTTTCGGAAAAAAAAACCACCCTCATTAAACCCGACCGTGATTCGAACCCCAATCAGCCCATCATCAGTCTATTGCGAGATTGACGCTAAAGATTATTCGACTATCCAAGTTGGTTTTGGGTAGTTAATTGGTTGAATATATATAAATCATGGATACTGGCAACCTCGACTAACCAGCGTTGCCAAACTTGTCTTATATTTGAGGGGAGATTGACCACACGGAAACGAGAGAATGACAACGCTGTTTCTCCAATAGTACCCATGCAGTTCTCTCAGAGATGATATCCACTGTAGGCTGTCGTACGTGGCCACGAGTATTTACACTTTTTTTTTCCCCGATACTTTTTGTTCTACAGTTTACTGCTTTCGTCTTTCATATATTATAACTTTCATTAATATGTATCACTCCCTAATTAATGAGACTTAGACAAAACAGTACTATAAGGTGTGTTATGTACTATTTAAATGGCAACTACCTTTTCTGGCCTCCTTATTAGTTATTTTAGAATAGCTATCCACAAAAAATCCAAGGAGAAAATGGCCACTTTAGTCAACGTTGAAGATAGTTTCCGATTCATGCGGGGAAGTATAACTTACCTGGCTAGGTTCTAACAGCACGCGGTCGTATCCGTCCCGGTGTCCTCGGTTCAGATCCTGACCTGGTTGGTATAAGGCCTGATCGCCCTGGACTCGTGTGCGTCAGTTTGTATCCCAGCGCTAATATTTAAATATTAAAGTATCTTGTGTTCGAGCTCCAGGTAGTCTCACGTTCCTTAACAACCATTAGACTGTGTTGGATTTAAATGGAAGATAGCTTGAACTAAAGATCACAAATTATTATCTAGGATTAATTTATTGCACACTTTATTAAGTTTCTCTAACGGCTGCCGCCAGGGCTTCTTTCAACCCTCACCGCATCCCCCTGGACGATTTCCCTTCTTGTAAAAGAAATCGGAAAAGGTCCGCTTTTATTGTAATTTAAAAACGGCAACTCGGTTCGTGGAGATCTTTTACTATTTATCCTGTTCTTTACCGCTAGTTTCTTAAGGATCGTAAATATTAAAAAAAACACTATATGTATTGCACCCTTATTTTAGAAAATGGGACCAAGTGATGCTTCAGTACGTCCTCATAAATCCTGCTAGAGTTTATAGGTGTATATATATATATATAAAGCTTCAAGGTCATAGACATCTCTCTTAATCGACTATGTCTGTGTTGAGTGAACATACGTTTAATTGAAGTGTTTTGATCTCTTCTCCCCGTGGCAGTTGTAGCACCGAGCTAGCGGACAGGTGTGCGGGTAAATGACTCACCTGCTACCACCTGTACGGTAATTACACTTATCCGGACTACCTTCAGGGCACTCTCCGCCGTTACAATCGTTTAGACTGGGATATTATAAGGCGCGACGTTGGTATGTTTCCTTTGCAGAGGGGGAGAGGTACATTTTTTGTGTGTGAATAGTTGGTTAGCCACAGTCAATGTAACCCTTCGTTTGCCCTGTGAGGTAGCCAGCCAGCTTACCTTCCATTATTCCACTATGGTGTTGGTTGTAAGATTAGGGTCATAGTGTCATCCGGTGTAATTATAACATATTATCGGCCTCGTATGTAGATTTAGTTTTTATTATCATCATTATCATCATCATGAACAGCTTCCAGCCACTGACTGGTCTGTTTGGAACACAAGCCTCTCCACCGCCTCCTTTCCTCCCACCACCTCTCTCCATCCACTGACTGGGAAAAATGCTAAAGTTAACACTAAACATATGTCATGATTCAAGTACCCGTATACAAGGGTGGGTAGCTTTTGTTCGATTCCAGATGGTGCCGATAAAAAATATTTACCATACCTTCTAACCAGTTTTAATCCTCCAGGAAATAGGACTGTGTATGTGTAAATATGGGGTCAGTGTCCTAGGTAAGTTAGTTTGTAAGTCGTGTTACGACGTTATGTGTGTGTGTGTGTTTGAAAGGTGTACACTAAATACGACACTTAAAACAAGTATTACCGATGGGCGCATTAAAGTGTGCAGTGTTATGCCGTTCGTGTGCGTCACGGGGTACGTCAGCCAGCCATTTCCAAATTGAAACCCTCCGTGGGGGGGGGCTGCCCCTTGTCACCTGTCTGTTACCTCCTTGAGTGTGACGTACGGTGGAGGTAACAATAGCTTCCCCTCCGACCTGCTTCATTCTGAACAACGTTGACGCGGCCAAGTATCGACCAACCGGTCATTTCTGATGAAGACACGTACAATGCGATAGTTTTAAAAAGCAACTTTAAAGTGGTGGATGGAAGGGAACGCAAGAAAAAGTTGTTTTTTAAAAAACAGTTTTTGTATCAAACAAATTTTTTCAGCAAAATAAATAAAATAAAATAAACATATAGTTAGGTAGCAATTTAGTTTGATACATCCAAACGATGACGCCATCTCTTACAGGACACATAATAACGGAATAAAATCATGTAAGCGTATTTAATTTTGACTAACAGTTTACACAACCCAGCCTTAAGGCACACACTTTTTAAGAGTCAATGTCTTGAACCAGTGTGAACCAACTGGTTGGCCGCGGGCCAAATGCTACCCGCAACTCACTGAAAATATGGCCCTCACAGAATCCTGGGGAAAAATTAATGGTAAAAATCTAATTTTACCATGCATTTGTTTGATTACTAAAAATATATATAAATATATTGATTTCTTTAACTATTATAAGTTGTTTTGTGAAAGTTTGCGTGCGTGCATAATTCACAATACAGGTTCGGGAGATATACATACATGCATATATATATATATATATAAATATATAAATATATATATATAAATATATATATAAATATATAAATATATATATATAAATATATATATATAAATATATATATAAATAAATACATATATATATAAATAAATACATATATATATAAATAAATACATATATATATATATATAAATAAATACATATATATATATATATAAATAAATACATATATATATATATAAATAAATACATATATATATATAAATAAATACATATATATATATAAATAAATACATATATATATACATACATACATACATACATACATACATACATACATACATACATACATACATACATACACACATACCCACCTAATCATGCAATTCCCTTACTGGGTAGGCAAGAAACTATGCATATAACTCAAAATACAACTCCTTACTTAATCCATCCTCGCTAACTTTCTCCACACTTCCCTATCCTTGGATACTTCCTTCAACATCCATACACCGAGTCATACATGCTCTTTTAATTTTAAAACTCTTAATGTTTATCTTTTTTACACATTCGTCTACAACATTTAACCACGTCTTACATGGCCTACCCCTTCCTTTAGATCCACACACTCTACCTTCATATATTATCTTCGTCACTCAATCCACACTCATCCTCTCAACAAGCCCAAACCAACGTAAGACACTTCTTTTACATTGACCTATTGGATTCCCTTTCAAACCGCACTCCTTCAACCTCCCATTCATTACTTACTCTGTCCATACGAGTATTTCCACATACATTTCTTAGATATTTCATTCCAACCACATTCGCCCTGCTCTTGTGTTTCTCCTGACAGATTCTAACAACCAAAAACACAATCTATATTAATAAAAAGAAGTCTGTCAGTCTTGAGCATTGCGTGATATCTACCCCACGCAGAGGTCTGACGTTTTAAAATTAGTAGACCCCGTGCACGATAATGTGTACCTTAAATCTGAAATTTTAAAACGTTTGATTAGATTTTTTTTTAAATTTATTAAAAACTTGGTTAGAGTAAATAAAAATGAAAATATATGTTTATTGATTGTCATCCTTAGCCTGCGGTGCAAAGTGAAAATCAGATTTGGTCCTTGGGATGAAAAACGTTAAACCCCAGTCTCCCCATCCCTTAGACCATGCGACCACCGAAGCGGGTTTTGGGGTAGTGAAACCAAACGTGAAGGAAAAAAGAGCAAATATCGACCTTCTTTCCAGTAAATCTATTTTCCTCTGTGTATTACGAAAGACCAAAAGATGTTGTAGCTCGCCCACTAAGTCTACAAACTTCCATCAAACGTTAAGATGGATCACCTCTCTAAGTCCACCCAATTTGCTACGATATGTCGGATCGAATGTCCTTCCATATATCTGCTTTGTTTAGAGTGATCATTCAATATAATTCAAGAGAAAGAGAGAGTTTTATAGACAGACCCGTCACGTGGAGGATCAACATTGAAACATTTCTTCAATAGCTAAAGTTATTTTTTATAAACACCGCGTCTTACTACCCGTTTGTGTTATACGCTTATGTAATAATTAAGCTAATGGTTTTAAGGGTTAAAAAGGTTATATTTAGAGGGAGTGCACCCGCATATGCGTGGAAGGAAAGTAGAAAAAAAACCACCCTCGGTACACCCGACCTAGATTCGAACCTCGATCTCATTGTCATCAACAGTATAGTCTGCTGCGAGAGTAGCGCCTTAGACCATGCGGCCAATGAATCGGATTATTTTAACTATTAAATTGACAAAAAAACTCGCTGTTGTTAAATGAAAAATGCAAGGGGAAAAAAAAAGAATGCATTGTGATAAGTTTTCTGTCTATACGCGTATCTAATTGTTTTATTCTGAGTGTGTACAAATACAGGATGGCTACAAAACATAATTTACAAAATTCCCTGACTTTTCCAGGTTTTCCAGGCAACATTTTTCAATTTTCCCTGACTACTATTTTTTCCAGTTTTATTGGTGGATGATGACTTTTGTTTTATTTATTATTGATCACATATTAAAAAAAAGTGTGTATCTACTAAACATAAACAGTTTTATCAGTTATTTTAAAAATTAAAATGTTATTTTATTCAGGTATTATTAACTTTTATTTTAGTGTTTGGTTGCGAAATTAATGGGATATTTTAGACATATTTTTTAATTCCCTGACTTTTCCTTATTTTTAGTTAAATTCCCTGACATTTCCCTGTTTTCCCTGTCATCCAAAAATTCCCTGACTTTTCCAAGTTTTCCCCGTCTATAGCCACCATGAAATAGATTAAAATATATTTTAACTATTTCGGTGACCACATGGTCTATGGAGTTATCCTCGTTTTGGACTAGACTGTCGATGACAGGGAAATCGAATTTTAAAAAAAATTGTTTTCCATGCAAATGCGGGTACACTATCCCTAAATATAACCTTCCTCATCCTTAAAACCATTAGAGTATTTTAGTTCATAAAAGTAAAACCTAAAAGGGTTGTAAGAGGCAATGCTAAAAAAAAATAAAAAAATTTGAGGCACTATTTTGCGAATAACGCTCTCTTTTTGTTTGTTCTTCTCACCACACAGTTATGAGATTTTATTTGCTTTATATAATTGGTTCTCAATCTGTGGCACGCATACCCCAGGGGTACGAGAGAAGCTCTCAAGGAAAAAATAGTCAAAATGACAAGAGAACCAAACGTGGCGGGGAAACAAATGTTTCAGGAACTTGTCGAGGCTAATGACGAAAATCTTCTCCTTTGATTACCTGTCATTTAAGAAAATTTCATCGTGGGGGTTCATTGGACTTTTAGTCGTGACCAAGGGGTACAGTATAAAAAATAGTTTGAGAACAACTGCTATAGATGACCAATTAGCGACTTCCTATACACACTTACATATGTCTTCAGATTTTAGAAATGTAAAGTCGAGATTTATAGATTTATAGATCATAATCCATTATATCAGCTTCGATATGTATGTGAGAGTGATTCAATAAATAATCTAACAGGGCCAACGTACTCACATGAGAGGTATTGTTAACATATTTATTGAAACACACATTTCATATATTCTTTCATTCAAAAATAAAATTTTAATCGGTTAAGTAAGAACTGTGGGCATAGTTTTTATTTTTTACTGTGGCTTTGCTAGTGAACATTTTATAAGTTTGATATGATAATTTTAGAAGTGTTTGAAAAAAAAATCTGGGTTGTCATAGTTCGAGAAACTGTTGTAGAAAAAAATAATTGTTTCTGAAATTGAGGTCTCACCTTTGATTATTTTTTAAATAACCAGCCCCGTGGTGTAGTGGTCTGCACCTGGCTACGAGCCTATCACCCTCATAATCACTATCACCCTCATAATCACTATCAACTTCATACTCACTATCAACTTCATACTCACTATCACCCTCATCTCATAGAGACATGTAAAGATCCTCCACGGAAAGGATGTACTATTAGTACATTCGGACGTCCCCTGTACAACGGTACATTAGTACTGGATAATATTTACACTACTGGGATACGAATGATGTAGCCCAGACGCGCAATATTAGTATTATTTTGGAAATTAGATTATTTGGGCANTTTTTAAAGATGAAAAGGGATTGGGTAGAGTTTTGGGAATCACAATCGTAAGGAATTGTATCAAGTTTTAAATGTATACATTAATTCGCGTTGTAATATCTGTAGAATGTAGAACGTTATTTAAGTACGCTGATAATAAAATATTTATCTTAACACATATCGATGAAAATATTTTGTCGACATATTTATGGTACAAACTGTACTTTCATTTAATAATATTTTACTTCCTTTCTTCTTCGTAAAAAATGCGTGTATTTTTTTCCATACGAGGTTCGTAGCAAATGGCGCGCCCTAAGGCTGTCATAAGTGCCGTTTATAGGTTATAAAACATTTATTATTTCCAGTTATATCGCTCGTAGGTTTAATCAAGAGGATTTAAAACGCGCCTCTAAAAAAAATATTTAAGAATAATGAGGAAACATTAAAAAATATTTGTTCTTAATATTTATTTTTTACAACGGCTATTGTATTTTTTTAAAGTTTAGTGTAATAGCCATCACGAAAGTTCCGCATGAGAGTTTGAAACGCCACACCTTTAAAGCGTCTTCTTCAAGATGGAGGTGATACCAACTTTATGGCTAACTTTTCTTCATGGGTCTCTTTACGTCAAAGATCAAAGCGATGATTCAAGTAATCAGGTAAAGTTAATTTCCTCCCATCAAACATGTTTCTGGAAGTTACGTGAAGTTAAAATACATCGACAAATTAGAGGCTAGAATATTATTTTATATAATATACATACGTATTATACTACTATGAAGCCACATGGCTGACTCACTCACTCACTGACATAAATGTTTACCCATTTCCAGATGAGCTAGAAACTTGAAATTTGGCAGGGAACTTATAGCTTCTTGCCTATAACCGTCGGTAAATTTCCAAAAAGTTAAAAAAATTAATTTCTAGCCCCCAAAAAAAATTCAAAATGGCGGAACAACTTTAAAGTCGGTGCGGACCTTTCTTTGGAGGTCTCTTTGTGGCTAAACGGTAAGACCTATCAAAAAACGGATTACACCAGCAGCTGCGGATTTGGCGAGATAGAGCTAGATTTTTTTATTTTAGATAAATTTTGCACATTTTCCATACATCTTTTAATTTTCTGACAAACTTATGGGACAGCTAGAATAAAAACGGATTGCACCAGCAGCTGCGGATTTGGCGAGATAGAGCTAGATTTTTTTATTTTAGATAAATTTTGCACATTTTCCATATATTTTTTAATTTTCTGACAAACTTATGGGACAGCTAGAATCATAACACTTGGCAGGCATATTGGCACATCCAATTGCCATAAGCGTGCCAAATTTTATGACCGGGGGTTTGGGGGCTTTGCCCCCAACGAGTAAAGCAAGTGTGTATATATATATATAAACATAACACCGCATCTTGCTACCTGTTCAGGTTATACGCGTATGTATTAGTTACGCCAATATTCTGGGGATGAGGAAGGTTGAATTAAGAGGAAGTGCACCCACATTTAAGTGAAGTTTGAGTGGAAAACAATTTAGGGAAACAAACCTCTTCGATGGCCGCTTGGTCTAACGCACTACTCTCGTAGTAGACTAGACCGCTGATGACGGGGAGATCAAGGTTCGAATCTCGGTCGGGTGTAATGAAGGTTTTGTTTACCAAAATGGTTTTCCCACTCCCTCTCCACGCGAATTCGGATACACTTCCTATAAATATAACCTCCCAAATCCCTAAAAACCATTAGCGTGATTAGTTAATGAGCGTATAACCCGAACGGGTAGTAAGACGCGGTGGTGACAAAAAAGAAGTAGAAACCACCCTCAATACACACGAACGGGATTCGAACCCCGATATTCACATCATTGACAGTCCAGTCCAACAGGAGAGTGACGCCTTAAACCATGCGGCCACCGAACCATTTATTATATAATTAATGAATATATATTCTTATGTATGAACACTTGACAGTTTTATTAGTTCTTTTAACCCGTCCCTGCGGACCACACGTGACTTATTAACTATCCAGTGCGATGGACGAGCGGTCTAGGACATTAGGCTCGTATTGAATTTGGTTACTTTTGAAGCGGTGGGGGGGTATTCGAATCCCTGGTGGATACAAGTGTTTTTTTTCATATGTGACTTTCTTTGTGCTCCTCCTTGGACTAAGCCGTTTATAGCCCTCGTGTTGAATGTAATAATAATAATAATAATAGTAATAATAAGGACCCGCTTCGGCGATCGCATGTTCTAAGGCATCCCTCTAGGAATAAACTGGACTGCAGATGACGGGTAGATCAGGGGGTTCGAATCCCATCCGGGTGTACTGAGGTCCCCCCCCCC